>JAUMHP010000096.1:159576-172592 GCA_032361065.1 Enteromius trimaculatus | reverse complement strand
CATATTTATTGGATGGAAATCCTGCATTTAATTAAATTGAGTTCATCCAATGAATAATTTTTTTGAGTGTGTGCGACTTGTGCATCAACAGGTAAGAATATATATTTTTTTCTTCTTGTATTTACCAGTTATTTATTTACACACCCAATCAGCAGTCAAACAGTACTCATCATTTTATTTTATTTTATTTTTTTTATTATTATTATTTATTTATTTTTTTTAAATAACCTCCCGAAACAGGATTTTACATTTGTATTATTTTATTTTATTTTATTTTACGTTCAGTTTAGTTTGGTTTTGTCTTGATTAACCTCCTGAAACAGGATTCTAGATTTTATTTTTTTTCATATTTAGTTTTTGACTTGTTATCTGAAATTTTCCATACTGTATTTAAGGTTTATTTCATTATTATCATTATTATTATTGTTGTTAATTTTTATTTTTATATATTTCCAGTCTGAACCAGTACAATGCAAAATCCAGTCCACTGACTCCTATGATTGATTATTCAAATTCAGCAGTTGGTTTGAAAAAAAAAATTGATAAAAAAGAAGCATGTGAAGTGATTAGTTCACATGTTATGTTGACCATATTCAGCATGCTTTTAGTTTCTCAAAACCTTTTCGACGCAGGGAGCGATGTCGTCCCTCTTATACAGATGAGTTGTTTATATGTACATTGGTGTTTTCCATGATGAAAGGTGTCTGGCATCACCTGTCAGGGTGGAATTTGCGATTTCTGTTGTTTACATCCTGGGCTTTAGACGTGTCAGGTTTGATTGGCCATCCGCTACACGTCCTGTTTAACATTTCTCTCACTGAATTAAAAAGCTACTTGATATTTTCCCCGGCGTCGCCTCCACTGGGTATTTAGCAACTCCATCGTAGAGAGTATAATCTGTCATCGCCAAAGAAAAGGTTTTGCATGCCTTTTTGTCTGCGGAAACGCTTGACACAGTGGACGGGAGAGGAGATCAATGAGCTGTCAGTCATCACGCGCAGGGCTTGTCATCTCCCGTATGATGGGAACGAAAGCAGGTGGGCAGATGGAAGATGCTTGGTTTCTGGACGATCCGCTCGAGGTGGTTTAATCTCCAGGCTCATGTAGTGGTGGACGTCAGATGAAGGGGAGAATTAGACAAGGCTCTTCCTAATTAACTAGCGCAGCTCTTTTCTCTGTAGAGTTCTGAGTTCTTTGTACAAACCCTTGACATTCGTTGGATAGTGGGCTTGTCTTCTTTATCTAATGAATTTCCTAGGGACCTTGAGTGCAGGTCTTTAAACAAACACAATTAGATGTGTCAAAGCACCGGCTCTCGTTAACACTTAGACGTTTACCACTAATTACTTGCATGCTTTTAAGCATAGTTTGATTCGCACCCTGTGCACGGAGTTCACGGCCTCTGTACTGTTCTGTTAAACATTTTCTTGACCCTATCCGTCAAATGATGGTTTGCAGGTGATTGATGAAGCAGTAGCTGGAATCATTTCATTCAGTTGTAATTCACTAAGGTGAATAGTTTTAACACTGATTTACATGCATAGCAGACCTTGATTGAATCTTAAGCAAACAAACAAAAAAGGGTAGTAAAAAAAAAAAAAAGTGGCAAGAAACATATTTAATTAAATGTCATATTTTGAAGTAGGTAGGAAGACTTAAACTTGTAAAATGTACTACAGCAATCTTTAATTTACAATCTTTTATTTTATAAAAGCTGTTGTTGTTCTGACTATGATTCCATTTACAATTCCTAAGGTGCCCCTGTTATGGATTTTTTGTAAATGACTACTCTTTATGCAGCAACACAGCTCTAAGTGAATTAAAATTAAGTTTTAAATCTAAAAAGTGCACGGTGTATAAATGTATTGCCTCTCAAAAGAAAGAGTCGACACTGAATCATTGAAACGAGTCATTTTTTAAAGAATCCCAAGCCGTTTCATGCTGATGCCAACATGAAACATTAGCATATTGCCAGACCTGGGTAAACTTAATTTTCGCATTGGTCTGACTGAAAATGCTAATAAATTTTTTGCCACTAGGTGAATGAAATCGACCAATCGGACCAAGAGACTCACAAAACCAAAATACGGACTTTCATAAGCCATATTAAAATACACTTTAATACTTTTAAGAAATCACCAACTAAAATACTAAACACAAACACTAATACTTTGGTTAAAATCCTTTGGTAATTAATTGTACATCTGTATTGGAAGAGGAATACAGACCTTAAAAACTGAAGAACTAAGTACAATATTAAATGCATACAATGCTATTTAATTCCAGAGTTTTTTTTTTTTTTCTTCTTGGCGGAAGAATACAGACCTTACAAACTGAATACCATTGAAATAGTTTTCAAAACCAGTTCATTCATAATTTCTGAATGAACATGTTTTAATTTATCTGAATATGTAAGCAGGATGCATAATCAAAATAGTCAAAACATTTATTAAATAAACGTGTAGCATTGTAGAAATCGATGCTTCATCCTAGGATTTTTGCAGGAAGTTGTTGATGCATTTGCAAGCAGCAAATTTTACATCCAGAGGCTGTGGGCGATTTGGAGACTCGGTCTAATCCTGTCATAATGCCACTTTGTCCCCTGACATCTGCACTTCTCCCTCTCCCGCCGAGTTCCTCTCTTTCTTTGTCTGTCATCCCTTTACATTCACCCCCCAACCTCGTCCCTTTAGGCGAGCGACCCACATCCAGCAATGCAATTAACCACTTTGATACGTCAAGTAATTACTTAATTTTTCATGTTAAAATGCACCTCATTTAGCGCAGCGAAGAGCAGCTGAGATGGGGAGGGCGGGAGAGATAGGTCAGCGGCGGTTTGAGGAGATTAGCACAAGACTCTCACTGTCTCTCATGGCTCGATGGATTCTCTCCAGAGAACGTGGGAAATGCAGAGGAGGAAGTGGGATGCCATTTTGACCTTGGCAGCCAGCTGCTAACATGCACCAGAGACTTCCCTTCGTTCCCCACACGCAAATGTGGCCTTTTTGCGAGGGGAGTGCCTCAGAGTTCCTCCCTGGGCCCCTTCATGATTTTACCCCCCATTATTTAACGAGTCGCATGCCTGCCGGGCAAGTCGAATCTGTCACCCCCAGTGGAAGAGCGGCTTTCCGAAGGATAAGTTGAAGTGTGTGTGTGTGAAAATGAGAGCGTGTGTGGTCCTGTTTGGCTACGGAGACTTTGTACAAGCTTTTAGTCGGTTTAAATATTTAAGTACCACTTGTGTTTGGACCACAACTTGGAACAGGACAGATTGGGATAGGGAGGTTAAATCCTTGGCAGAGTCGTTCTCCGTTCTCCGGCTGAAGATTCATTCTCTTGATTTCCGTAATGTATTCTTCTGAGGTTTGTGCAGTAATTCAATTTGCGGTAATTGTAGCAGGAATCCATAATTAAAAGGATTAAAATGCAAGCCATTTATAGACGGCTAAAGAAAGGGAAAATGTAGTTCCTGTGATTCTCTGAATTTTTCTATTGTTGAGTTGAATTTCTCGTTCGATTTGGCACCACTGGGAATAAATAGGGATAAAAATGGCATAAATCACAGTGCCTGTCAGTGTGTGTTTGTGTGTGTATATATATATATATATATATATATATATATATATAAATGTAGTGGGACAGAAATCTGCATTTTTGCTACTGACCTCATTGCACATTACTTAAAAATATTGAAATATTGGCCACACCAATACTCTTATCTACACTCCACATAAGTATTAGTTCTGCCATATACACTTTCTCAATCGACCGTGAGCCTGGCTGGACACACTGTGCAGGTAACACACATGTTACTCTTCTTCCAGATGAGTGGGATGTCAGTCATTTCTGGCTGTCTCTCGGTGGATCTGGTTTATTTTCTCTAGGGGAGTCCAGATAACCTGTACACCCCCGTACGCAGCCCCCCATCCTGCAACATATGTCTGCAGTGAGCGTTCCTGTCTGCTCTCCTGTGGCTATTTCCAGTTGGATGAAAGGTTGTGTGAGCTGGATGTTCTCTGAGTAAGTGTGTGTTTGTGTGTGTGTTTGAGTGAAACTCATTGTTTCTAACCCTGCTCCCTCGAAGTATAAGGGCTCAGCCTCATCCGTGTGTCACACTTCCCTGGTGGTGCTCGGAAAAGGGGAAGAGAAAGAGAATGGACTGAGTCATTGTACAGGGACAGGGAGATGAAGAAAAGAGGGTGGGATATGTTTTGATGTCCTTGTCTCTCAGGATTTGCCATGGGTATTTGTCTTATTTTCCCTCCGTCAGAGATTTTTTATTTTTATTTTTTTTCGACTGGCTACGATGAGACACAATATAACACTTGTGTTGGACTCATTTGTCTTAATTTAGTCTTCATATTCTCCGTTCACAGACTGTTTTATGCACTCCAGATGATTTTTTTTTTTTTTTTTTGTAGAAACAGTTAAAAAATAGGATTGTGCATCAGTACCTGAATACTCAGAAATGACAGCAATAATTCATCATAGGAGCAGTATCTATCTATCTACAGTATCTATCTTGTCTGTCTGTCTGTCTACTCTTTCATTTCATCTTTTTATTCATAAATGCATCTATCCATCCATTGACAAATCCATCTATTTTTCTTCCATACATCTTCTATCCTTCCTTCTATTCATCCATCAATCCATGTTTTCACATATCTGTCCATGCAACCGTACATCTATCAATTTTCCGTTCATTTTTAATCTGTCAGTGACCATGGGATTTAATTGGCTTTAGTAAAGAACACTAGAATGACTCAAACATACATGTATTCTCGGAAAACCACGATAAAATGTATTTTACAGCATGCCTCAGACATTACATGCCAGTAATGAAAGATTTGATCTACAATAAAGTGTGCTGTTTGATTTATAAAATCATCAACCTCTTTTACCTCTGATATTACACACAGCAGATGCTCAAGTAAAGCATTTTTACCCATGTTTATGAAACATGTTGAACCAGTAATTGAAAATGAAACAAAAGCAATGATCATTTTTTAATTTACAGCAAAAGTGCTACGTTTAAATATGGAAGAGAGAGCTTGTGTGGTTGATGTTGTTGCAGTAGTAGTCGTCGTTGTTGTTCCCGCCTGCTGTTTTTGTTTCGTGTAAAGGACAAGAGAACCTCAGTGCTTTCTGCTTACGGATGCTACATCAGCACTCCTGCCAAACTGATGAGAGATGGGCTGATGTAGACGCAAAGACGGCCTGTACCTACCAATCAGACCATTTCAGGAGATGCTGTCCCTACGGACAGACGCCCACGTACAGGAGCCTTCACACAGCCGATTGGACACTGAAGAGAGTAGAGCATGCTGGACTGTGTCCCTCAGAAAGATTTCCTAAACACCAGCACTGGATGTTTCTAAATTCATCGGTGAAAAAAATAACAACGTTTTGTACATTTTTCTTGTCGTTTTATGATTTATTTATTATTATCTTTACCATCAATGTCAAATCGTCACAAATGCTGTTTTTTTTAGTACACTCATTGCTCATGTTTATTGTCCCAAAGCATCTTCAGTTATTCTAAACACTGTCACAATAGTATAAGTGGCATTTGTCAGACTATAATAATTAGACAGGTGGAGAAAACTACATAATGTGCGGCTCTGTTAATGGACTCTTGCTGCTTGCATGACTTTCACTAGACAAGAAGCCTGCTGTATCGTTGCTACTTAACATGACATAAAACTCTATCACATGACATGAAACTATCAGTTATGATGTCTGCCACACATGCTTAAAGTTATTTTAGTGCTTCTGACTTGGTAAGAGAAATGTATTACTGAGAGAGACCAGAGTTTTCAGTTATATTCCATTCAAAAGTTTTTCTTCTAAATTCTATTTAGCCAATGCCTCCATTTACTTTGACTTAAATCGATTGTATGTCATAAAAAAAAGCTTTAGTATTTTATTGCCATAAATATTTTCTAGAATATATATTGCAGAAGCATTTGCATACCTTTATGTGCAAACAACATACATTAATTGCACACATGAATAAAAATTAATATACAATTTGGAAGCAATTTAGTGTAAATGCAATTAGCAATTGTAAAACTGTAATTAAGATGGTGCCATGTTTTCATCTATCTGTACTCTGCACAAATACAAAATGAAGCCTGTCAGATAAATACTGCAATCAACACACCCAACCAACGTGATCACATTTGTAGTTTAGGACGACACTCAGAAATCAAAGTGACATACAGACATCCATCAGATGTAGTTTATTCACATCTTCAGGTTCGTAGGAGTGCATCTTTACAAGCGGCTGTGTTTCTGCTCTTCTCAGTGCTAAAGTCAGATTTGTCAATAAAAACAATTTCTCAAGCACTGATTTTCCTTGTGTTAATGTCCTAGTTTCTCTGTACCACTCTTGTAATGATGGCAATATGATGTACAGTTGTACAGAATGGGCACATTAAAAAAGAGAAAGAGAGAGAGAGAGAGCCGTGGCCCCTCAGGACTCGCTGGTCCAGCCTCTGATGCTCTTGTCAGCTGTAAAACCGTTGGCCTGTTATCACCAGTTCTTCGGTTGCCAGGGGAGACCATGTTGCTACACTGATGTAAGTTGTTAACATTGTGTTTGCCATCACGTCAATGCGGTTAAGCACCACTGCTGAACCTAACCTTGAGTTAAGTAACAATATCAGTCTTTCTTCACTCCCGTCTCCTGTTTCTCCCCCTGTCTCTTTTTGTTTTTATCTCTGTCTCTTATGGATCAAAGAAGCTTTTTTTTTTCTTTTTTCTGACAATTAATTTGTATCTTTAAAACTTTATTTAAAGATTTCTTGCTTAAATTGTTCTTTATAGGAAACTAAATCACAAATATAATTTCTCTGTTACATCTATATCCCCCCCCCAGGCATTAGAGTAAATGGAAAGTAAAAAGCCTGCAATCAAATCTCAAATACTTGTTATTGAATTATTTTTTATCAATCATTCATGTATATAATATATACTCACACATATATTGTGAAAATATTTACATGTATATGCATTTACTGTATATAAATTATAAATATATAACATATTTTTGTTAAATATACACACGTATGTATATGCATGTATTAAATATACACAGTAGACACACATACAGTATGCTATGTAAACAGAAACTTTTATTTTGGAGTTTGACAGCAATGTTAAGTTGTAAAATGTTACTTATTTACTCCTATTCTCTTAAGCAAGAGCTAGTAAATTTGTGACTGGGCAGTACTGAACCTAATTTACCCCAGAAGGGTGCATATTTGTGCCTTAAAAGTACTGTATTTTATTAGTACCTAAAGGTACATATTAGTAATGTGCTCCCCCCTGCTTTCTTGTGTTTCCCAAATGTGGCTTATTCACTATATTTAATAATTTGTTGATTCAAGATTTGTGTCCAGAGCAGTGCTTCAGAGAGGTTAGATGTGGCAGCCGGTGGCGCAAACTAGGGGCACATGTGCTGAAGAGTCAGAATGGTGGCTCTTTGGCTTCATAATCCTGTTTTGTCGCTGTTCCAGCCACTATCGAAACAAGCAGGTATGTCAGGGACAAGAAAGAGAAGCAGCTATTTTTCTGAAGAGTCTCAGCTGTTTGATAGTCTGACAAATAGATAAAGGAATTAAATGTTTTGGGGACTTCAGATGTGCATAGATGGACTGGTAGATGTACTAATTCAAAGTAAACTTTAGGTGTGACTTCTGCGTTACATATGTGAAGTTTGCACCACGCAGACAGTGCCACTCATCACTGTACATACCCAAAATCCACTTCATCCCCTGAGATTTGAATCACTCCATATGTTCTATCCTGTCACGCAGACTCAATTGTTAATCATGAAACAGATGTCTTTTTGCTGTTGAGTTTGAATTTTGATTGTTTGTTTTTCAACTCATGATATAGATTTTGTTGTGAATTTGTTACATGAGCACCTACAGCAACAATACAACACAAGAGAGTTTTTTTTTCGTTGCTAGTTTGTTTTGATAATCAAAATCAATCATCGTTACGTCAAAATGCCAAACAATGTTATAATTCAACGATAGTCTTTGTGTTTTAAATTGAAAGACATTCATATTACAAAGACATTTTTAATCTGCTTTGTTGTTTTCTTATTCAAAATAAATCATATTATTATTATTTATTTATAAGTGAAACATTCTAAAAGAAATAGTTCACATTTTTTTATTATTTAGTGATTCTCTTGTTGTTCTGAACACGTCTTGCTTGCAACTTCAAAGCTTATCAATTCTAATATGCCAATTTATTTTTTTCTTTTTTTAACCCCTGAAGGTAAAACACAAAAGTACTATTAGGGTTACAACAGTGCATGTTAGCACCTTAGTATAGTCATTTAGTGTGGTCAGAGTAAGTTGACATGTACTTCCAAAATTACTGATAGTTTATAGACTGTCAAAATAAAGTTTATCCCAGAGATCCTCTTTTCAGGGTCCTGCCCTAGTGATAAAATGTTGTACACCTGAAGGCACAAGTTTCGCACATCATTTCTGACAGTGTTCCAATCCTGTATGATTTATTTATTTATTTATTTACTTTTGAGGTTCCATAGAAGAAAGCAATACAGTTTTAGAGTGACATGAAATTGAGTAAATGATGACAGATGTTTCATTTTTGGGTGAACTATCCCTTCAGGTCATATTCACTCGTTCCCCTCCATACAGCATCATTTGGGTTTTCCTGCTCCAGGCCCATTGCACCAGGCTTGACCTAATGCTTCTCTTTTTCTTGTAAAAGATCAAGATACACCAGGTCTGTTCGTGATCCAGTCAGACTGGAATTGTGGAACAGACTGTGTCGTTACATCTCTTTTCTTGTTTGCTGTAAAATATTAAGTAGGACTGATGTCCATGAAAGCCTGCCAGGACCTGGAGCTGCACTCATTTCAGAGATACAGACTGCTGTTTGCTGTCAGCACTGATCAGCAGGGTGAGCGGGAATGGCCAAATGTGTAGAGCGATAGCCCTGCTGGTGTTAGCAAGGATACACCATTAGAGTTGGGCTTAACACTTAGATGTACACGTCCTCTCACATGGGATCTGATACAGTAGTATCAGGTAATGGGCACATTTGCTGCAAGGAGCAAATATTTAGGACGCTACCGTCATGAATCACGAAAGGAAACAGTGAAAGGAGACAGTTATTTTGAAGCACATCCAAAAAAAGTAGATAACAATCCATGTATTGAAGTCAATGTGAGAACAGAGCATCCTATGCACCTCCTTAGTATATCATCAAAATTAAAAAAATAATAATCTGAGTGTTTGAGTAAGAAACATATTTTTCTTTTTTTGCAATCCAATTGAAAAGGTAATAATAAGGTATAAAACAGGTAATAAGTTCTCATCGAATATCTTGTTTCACTCTGATGTTTTAACATGTCTGAAAATTGTTTGCAAATGCGTCTTGACTTTAAATTCATCTGAAGGTTAACGAGAGCAAATCAGCAGCTTGTTCTGTGGCTTTGGGTTTATTCTCCTTGATTTTCCTTTGGATTGACATTGATTAAGAAATAATGCAGAGGGGGGATCAGGCTAGCCTCGCTGCTGTTGATTGGTTGTTTATCTACTTACTCGAGCATTTTTTGTCTTTGTGTTTTTGCTGATATTATTCTGAAGAAAGAGCGAACAAACGCCCTGTGAGCATTTTGGTGCTTATTAGCAGTCCCTGAGCTGCTGCTAGCAGCCTTGGTCAATTTTGTATGCTGTCGAGAGCTGTTCTTTGAGGAGACAAGCCGTACCTGAAGTGCTCTTTTATGTAGACACAGCTGAAAGTACAGGGTAAAGCCCCAAACCCCAGAGCAGAAGTAGGAGTCCAACCAATAAGATGACCTGTTGTAAGTATTTGATGTGTCTGTGTGTGTTAGCGCTCCTAAATCGGCTCCCTGTCCTTCTACGATAAGACTATCAAAGGCTTATCAAAAGCTATCTTACTTCTTCAGACAGCTGTTGCTAAGTATTGAGATTAGGGAATGCTGGCTTTTTTTGCCCTCTGTGACGGTATTGTTTTATTGAGAGATAGGACAAGACACATTGGAAATCACCATCTGAGACTTTTACATTCTGGTCGAAGCTATGTGCATATATATGTATATGTAAATATGTATATGCATGTTACACTTTATTTTAATAGTGCATTTCGACATTCTATTAACTCTAAGTAACATGTCAACTAATTCTCATTAATTCAGAACTGCATGTCTATTAACTCTCGGAGTAGACTAGTTAGTGGAATAAGTTGACATATACTTTCAAAGTTTCTGATAGTCAGTATGTAGTATCTTGTGAATCCATCAAAATAAAGTGTTAGAAGATATTAAGCAGAGAGTCTACTAATGCTCTAATGACTGCTAGTTGACATTTACTTACTGTTAGTAGAATATCGATTAAAATAAAGTGTTATCATGTATGTACAGAACGAGTGTTGACATTTTAATGTGAGATTCAGAGCTTCTGAATTAATGATCAACGCTGTAAGTTCTTGTTTGCGCTAATCCCTGATCTCTAATCGCACAGTGTCTTGCTAAACCGATGACATCTCTAACTTCTGACAAGAACATGACAGCAGTGAGTTCACTCAGACTTATTGTGGATGTAGCGAGCCGGGCTGACATGATGTATAATTTTCCACATAGAGAGAAATGGAAGGAGGGCAGAAGAATGCCGTGTTGGGAAGCGGTTTGACAAAGTGTGACAATGATGGAAGCAGACTTCTCTCTTTGCTCTTGGCTTGCTGCGATAGAGGATAGCAGGTTGTTTGCACGTTCCGCACGGCGCTGACAGGGATTATCGAGGGGAGAGACGGAGGACGATTGCAAAGAGCTGTTCTTGCAATTCAACTCGCAGCAGCGTGTTTTCTTCTCTCTGGCACATTCTGAGCATTGCGCTGACACCAAAATAGACCGAGGCGTTGCGGATGTGTGGACGTTCACGCAGAGGTGGGCATTTGACGAGAATGTGTATAGACCGGGCCGAGCTTTTACACTGCACAGCCATCGACTGAATATTTGACACCGTGTTCCTGGAGGGACCTTTAGCCCTCAGCATGCATTCATTGCAGGCAGTGGAAAGCGTGCATGATGATGATGATGTGAATATCTTAGCGACCTGCCGTCCCCGGAACACACTAATAGTGTGATGTAGCTTTGGGTCACACTTTCTACTGGCTTTTACGAATACACCGGAATGATTACAGTACAGGATGGATCAGGGTCAAACTCATTTGAGGTTCAGACACAATATCACCTTGCACTCTAAAAATTGTTTCCAAAAGGAGATTTTCTCCGCTATGCCATAAAGGCATACAAGTACCTCTTTGATCATCTAAAGATATTTTAAGAATGAAATTGAGAGGTTGAGAATGTTAAAGTTTCTCAATGGAATCATTAATTCACATGAACTACAGGCCTGTTCATACCAATAGCTAACTACAAAGATAATGACATTAGCGTCCACTTCAGAGAACAATATTGCCTGTTTATTCTAAGCACATTTGTGAATCTGCCACTTTAAATTCTTGAGCTTGTTATAGTAGAATGGATTAATCATCTGGGAAAAAAACAACAACAACAAAACAAACAAGCAAAAAAACCTTCTGGAAGTGATTCCAACGATATAGTTATAAGTAGTAAACAGTAGTAATAAGCAGCAAATTAGTTTATTTAGGCACAAGTGGTAGTTAATGTTTTATAAATAGTGCAAATTGGACCTTAATATAAAGTGTGACCAAGGTTTTATTTCCATGTATATTAAAGATTCTTCATGAAACCATAGATACCAATAAATAGCCTGGGAAGTAAATGAAATTTGCTCCACTGCCAAAGCTTTAAAACTCCAGAATGAACATCATGCTACTTTAATAACCAGTGCTGGGGTAAAACAGTAGAGAACATATAGAATTTACTGATTTAATTCACCTGAGGCTTTTAGATACATATGAAATTGCTAATTAGCAACTATTAATCAAAGAATAACATTCTTCAAAGAAAACCGCTCAGTGCTCTTGGCTGGATGACTTTAGCTTTAATAAATCATCTAAGTTGGATATTAACACAAAGTTCGACCTAAAAAACTGCTCTGCAAGTTTAATTACAGACCTGCTTTTTATATTTTCAACAGCTCTGAGTCAGTATTAATGTACAATATCTAATAACCACTCGGTAACAGTAATGAAGTCATTCTTCTTGTACCTGTGCGTATACTTTGTATTATTGACTTAAGCGGTTTGCACAGTCTTCAAAGAGGGCTTGGGTATGTTTTGCTCTGGGACCACAGATCCTATTTTAGCAGATAAGCGTGATTTCACAGATATACCTAGCGCCAAATGCCGCACATAATTAAAAGCAAGATACCACCACTTTAAGATTGGAGCAGAGGTTTTTGTGAATAGCTAAAATTAAACATTATGAACGCACTGTAATAAGAAATGTTTTAAAGCATATTTTAGATTTCACTTGTACCTTTGACTTCCTCAGTCTAGAAGAGCGTTATCATGGCAGATTGAGCTAATTAGGAAAACACACAGGAATTAAACCAGGGCTAAGAAACAAGTTTGGCTGGTTAGCATGGCCTTGTTAACTCCTCCTGGTGCAGTAGATGCTGTAACTACACCATCTGGTTCGTAAACACATCTCTGTTGTCAGCTGTTCAAAAAAAAAAGAAAAAAAAGAAAAAAAGCAATATATACTGTACTGTTAAAGGTTTGTTTATAACTTATTGTTTTAATGTATTTTAATGTTTGATTTTTTTTTTTTTTTAAGTCTTACCAAGGCATCCCTTATTTGATAAGGAATGTACTGGAAATGTGAATAATTCTTAGTTTAAAAAAATCCATTGGAATATATTTTGTAAAGGTATTTTTTTCCTGTGATGCAAAGCTGTATTCTCAGCATCATTAATCTAGTCTTCAGTGTTGCATGATCACTCAGAAATAATGAAACTAATATGTTAATTTGAAGAAACTGTAATACAGTATTATTTCAATAGAAAGTTTAGTATATA
>JAUMHP010000096.1:65077-80628 GCA_032361065.1 Enteromius trimaculatus | reverse complement strand
AAACAGCTGTCTGTAATTATCAAGTGCTCCTTCAAATCCTAATTAGTTGGTTCAGGTTGTTTCTGTTCAGGGTTGGACCTAAACTGTGCTGGAAGGTAGATCTCCAGGAACAGGATTGAGCACCCCTGCTCTAGTGTGTATTTTGATGCACAGTATATAATTTTTTCTATAACAAATAAGATTGGGTAGATGGGGTCCTTTTGCTGGTCACAGATTATGTTAATACGCAGATGACGATGTCGAAATCATGTCACTTTGCAAAACTTTTGAACATGAATTTAAAAGATTGCGATCACCCAGAAGTTGTGAACAGATGCGTATTTCACAAAGTTTAAGACTTCGGTAAAACAGAACTTTCCTAATTTGTTTGCACAAGGAAATCTGTGATTCATACCAATCTTCTCCTACCCATGATTTCACCCTCAAATAAAGGAACGATTTCCTCTCCTCTAATCTAATGGGTGTAAAATTTGCCATGACAATATAATTATTTTTAGGGTCCTATTTGCATTTTCAGCCCTCTCCTAAGTAAATGTTAGGGTTTAAGGTCTTTATAGATAAATTAATAATATCAAGTATTTAAAATAGCATGAAACATTTAAATTGAGTAATTTCACTTCCTGAAGGGCACGTTTAGGGTATTTTACATTTGCATGCAGACAGATACATCGGCCCTAATCACTGAGACGAAAATTGTAGTTAAGAGTGTGAAATATTTCACGGGGCCTTTTTTCGCGTCTGTCTGACTTTATGTCATGAAGCCTGAGGTGTTATTGTTGAGATAAAAAGAAAACAAACTCATTTATCATTTTTCCTCATTTAATAGGTGCAGCTCAAGCACATTAAGATGACTCAAATACAATTTGTCCTTCATTTAAACAATCGTATCCATGATGATTTTGGCTGTGAAACCAAGGACATTTTTTTTTTTCTGCTTCTAAATGTAAAGATGAAACGTGACTAAGAGTTTGAGTTCCCACTCATCTTAATTTGCTCTGTTAGGTTAATAAACCTCTGTGATTGGTTACCTTGATTGGTCATCACGCTTGCTGTGTCACCCAGACCTCTTCCTGACTTTGCAGGAGCGCTGTGAGCCGTAATAACAGACCATATTTGTGTCTTTAAAGAACAAGCGTCTGCCTCAGGCATGTAGGTTCAGTCATCTCATCATGTGGTAGAGACAGTAATTGATTTCTCATTCTCTGGCTTAAGGCAGTAACCTAAAAAGAAAAGCATAGGTTAATGACAGCTAGTTTGTAGGGCATAAGAGAATTTAACACTGGTGATCTATTTGAAACAGACTTTGCTTTTGTTATATGTAATTGAAACTGGCACAGTCACCTTGGAGAAGTCATTTACTTCTGCCCTCTACATTAGCTCTACAGCATGCACAGATGGTTATATGTTATCAACCAGTGAACACTATTTCATGTTATTTATTTATTGACTTACTTATTGCTTAAGTATTTATATTTGGTGGATTTAGGCAATACAGTTTACTTAAAAAAAACGAAAAAACTATTAATATTAATTAGGTGTTCTTTTCCATGATACTACTGTAAATAACAACTAAATAAATAATAATGATAGTTAATAATACAACCCCCAAATTTTACAATTTTATGAACAAAATTAGCTAATTTCAAATTTGATGCCTGCTACAGGCACAGGGGGATATTTACCATGGTGTAGCACCTCCTCTTCTTTTCACAACAGCTTGAAGATGTTTGGGCATCAATGTTTTGAGTTTCTGGAGGGTTGGTGTTAGAATTTGGCCCTGTGCAGTGTGTGGTTTTGCATTGTCCTGTTGAAATACACAAGGCCTTCTCTGAAATAGACGTCATCTGGAGGGGAGCATATGTTGCTCTAAAACCTTTTATATACAGTACCGTTCAGCATTCATAGTGTCTTCCAAAACATGCAAGATGCAAGATACATCTTTATGATGATTATAATAATGATAATCAGCATTATAACTGAGTGCCATGCTTTTTGACATCCATTTACTGTACAGGATATTGTTATATTTATTTGTACATTTTTGCCTTTTTTTTCTTATGAAAATTCTAATATTATTAATATGGATAAGATGCACATTTTCTGAATGTATCAGAATTGTATTTAGAATATTAAATAGTGATTATAACCTCTCTATAATTTCCTATTTTATATTAAATTACTACTTTAATTTAAAAAGATATAGAAATCTATAAGAATTATGTACATTACAGTTAGACTTGTTACCATCTAAAAGTATGTTACACTCTCTGTCACCGCTTTTGTTTAACAGATTTTTAACCATAGATTCTTGGTTTAAAAAATGTCTTTCTGACCCAGTTACTTCAGCAAGCCACCTTAACCATGAAACCCATCTAAAGTGCATGATGCAACAGCGTCTTTCCTCGCTCAACCAAACACTTCCTGTCTGAATTCGTGGAGAGATGGGCATCACCACAAGATTAAAACATTTTTATAAGCACATTCGCTTCACAGACGTGTTTAAAACGTGCAATTCTGCTCGAGGCAATGATGTGCTATCATGAAGTGTATTACTTGAGTGTTTCATCATGAAATTAGAGTCTCTTTGGTCTTCATTTAGCTGGTTAGTTATGACAGAACAGCCTTCTATAGATGAATAAAATCAGCCAAATATTATAGAATGGAAGTATCTCTTTGGTCTTTTAATGCAATCAGACAAAGCACCAAACGCTCTACAGCTAGGATTTATTGTGATCTTTGATGGTTGTCACTGGGTTTGTGCTTATTTGAATTTTCAATAATCTTTTTTACATCTACAGAAATTGAGCCTGTCCTCGGGCTCTGTGAAACAGCTATTGTTGGACACTGAATAGATTACTCTGCGCCGAGCTACAGAGCCAAAAGCACCCAGGAAACCGAAGAAACAAATCTTTCTGATTTAGCTTCCATCCCATGCGGCCTGCTAGCATCAGCACAATTGTCTTTACCCTCGTCCGGCTGCCCATCACTTCTCTCTTTCCACCAAAACAATTTATGCCCTTCTCTTGACTCTAAATCTCCAAGCTTTATTAGCTGTAGTTTATGAGAGGATGTGATCTGGGCACAACCACCCGATGGCTGTTGCACTTGCCCTGTGGATCGATCTGCAGTAGACAGGCTGCATAATTACTGTACTTGCGCTGTGAGATACGGGATGGTTGAATTGTGGTGCTCTGATGGTGCTATGATCACTGATGTTCACTGGGACCACCTCTCATTGTAACATGTCCGTCTGATCATTAATGACCATTAGCCGGTTTCCAGGCTGTGATGGATAGCGGTTTAATGGTTAGGGCTGTTTATAACTTGACTTTTAAAACTTTTTCGAGATGGGAAGTTATTGTATTATGTGAAATTAAGTGTTTTTCCGCCCCGATCAAGGTCCGTTAAACTTTTTTTAAATAAATAAATAAATACATTTATTTATTTATTTAGTTAGTTAGTTATTGAATTTAATATTAAATTATTAAGCTAATGAAAGTCTACCAATTCAACATTTAATGTTTGTGTTGATAAACTCTCAATTTTCTTTTTATTAATTATATATGTGTGTTAATTATATATATATATGTAAACATTTTAAAAATATACACATTTATAATTTTTTTTTTTGCAATTAATCATATGACAGACAACACTAATATATAAGTAGATAGATAGAAGGATAATAAACTTAAATTAATTTTAAATTGAAATGTAACACAATTTGAATGGAATTCTTTTAATTAACTTCATTATTAACTTTATCTTTTTATTATATATACTTTACTCTAATGTAATTTATTTTCAATATTTGACAACAGTTCTTGCTATTTATGCTTTTCCAGTTTTAAAATCTAGTGTAATGTTCAACGAATTGTCAATAATACAGCCCAGAGGACAAAAAACAAAACGCACATTTCATTTCTAATGCCATGCTTATTTCTTACAGAATTCTTCCAGCCCAGCTGCAGGAGGCTCCAATGCCCCTGTCACAGGCTATCGGCGCATGGTCATCCCAACTCAACCCCCTTTAACCGCCACCAAGAAATCCACCCCGAAGTCACAGGCCTCTCTGACCGCCCCTTCTCCTGCTCCGCCTTCTCCACGACCCCAATACCAGCCTGCTCCCCAGCCTGTCCCCGCATCCTACACCACTGCCTCGACTCCGAGCCAGCCAACCTTCAACGTTCAGGTCAGGGCTGCCCACCCCGGCCCCCAGCAGCAGCCAGTCCGTGGTCCAGCACAGGTACAGTACATGCCGGCTCAACCCAGAGGCCCTGATTTTGCATACGGGCCTCCGCAGCCGGGATTCTGCCCTGCTCCTTCTGGAGGCTACCAGGACCAGCACTATGGTGGAGCTCCTGCTTATGGAGGTCAGAACACTTGGAGAGCAGAGCCAAGTCACCATGCCACTCCTCCACCCAACCAAGGGTACCAGCCCGCTCCCCCGAAAAAAACCTACATCACTGATCCGCCTGCCAGCCTGGCACCCTTCGGCGGTGGGCCTTCTGCTCCTCATAAGGTAAGGACCACATCTACTGTAAAGTATGTTCCAAATAACAGTAGACCAAACAAAAACAGATGCAAGAACAAATCAGTGAAAAACATACTTAGAAAAACATTCAGGCATATCATTATTTTTATTCATAAAATTATGTTCTCTGGGATACATGTGTTTTAAAGCACTGAAAAGCAAATTGAAATGTTTTAATATGGCATGTAATCTTTGTGTCATCAAATGAAAAACAAATGTCCTTTAAAGGACAAATTTTTCTTTTTATCTGCTGTCTGGGAATAACTCATAACAATCGTATTTCTGGATAAAAAGACACAGATATCATTATTAAGCTGTGAATATGTATGTCAGAAGGAATAAGAAACAAAGATCATAAAACAGATAAAACATATAATGATTTAAATTATATTTTAAAATAAAACTTAATTTTGCATACATTTTTAAAAGTGTATTTAAATAAGTAAAAAAAAATGAATAGTTAAAAATTAGTAAGAGTAATTGAAAATGTTATGGTCAGGTGAAACCAAAATAGTGTGATCTTTTTTTTTTTTTTTATATATATATATTTAGACTTTTTAATTAAAACAATACCTTTTCTAAGCTTTCAAACCATTTTTTAATTAAATAAATTGGATTTAAAGCATTGGATATCTTTAAAAGACACTGCAAATATAATGCAAATTTTTATCTAAGAGCAGACGTGATGATGGAAAGGTACACACAAGCACACGGCTGTCCTTATTCTGTGCACAATGAAAAATTCATGAAAATACTTTGAAAGTGTGTGTCTATGTTTGTGTTGTTTGTGTGTGTGTCTGTATGAATAATACATTTGTGGTAATTAATTATCTGTGTTTGTGTCCTATGATTGTGTGTTTAAGCTTGTAGCTGATGTATTTTATGATTTATTGATTGTGCATGTGAGACGGAGAGCATTTTCCAAGTCTCCTTACCACACAAAACATTCTCTTATTTGAAAATGAAACTCGGCTATTTCGTTTACAATAATGTGTATATGCACATACAGTATGTTAAAGATTGTGAGTGTATGACTCATAAGTGTGTATTCTACTTAGTGTTTGGGATTTAATTGCTTCAGATGGCAATACAACAGGGAGTTTCTTAGCATCCTTCATCAAAATCTTCAGAATAAACAGTTATTTTAACCTTTATGAATTGTTAATGCTTCCTCTCTGTAGGGCTTTACACTTTCTGACTTTATTCATCTGAATAGAAACTGAATGTTTATCTTATCTTACCTCACATATTCACACATCTTTCTTTATTTCTCTCTCACTTTCACTCTCTCAACCCTTATGTCTTCTTATTTGACATCTAGTTCTAGCTTTTTATTTATTGAAAGAGGATGGAGATAGTTATTTTATGTCGTTTTGTCAATTGAACTGAAGGCTTTTAAGTTTTAGTTCAGTGCCTTAAAATATAGAAATGATAAAAGTTCATGTGATTATTCATGGTTGATGATGCTCATTAGTCTACATTATGTGTGTGTGTGTGTGTGTGTGTATAAAGCACATGCACATAGGCAGTTTCTCATGCATACACCCACACACAGATACATTCAGTGCTACTCTCTGACCTTTGTCAATAAAACTCTCAAATAAACTCTCCGCTACTAAAAACCTACATTAACACGTCTTTGGTAATGTCACTTTTCTTTTCTTTTTAAGTAATTAATGATTCTACAGAAACATAGCTAATTCACGTGCATGGCATCTCTCTTTCTCATTTCAGTTCATTCAGATAAATGTAAACTTGCCACTTGCTTTTACTTTAGGTCTAACGATAAGTAAATACAATAATAAAAAAAATGACCTTTTATTTTTATCAATCCAGTCATTTTTTACTCTAAAAACATAATTTAAACGGTCTGTTCTGCCAAGTGGCCATACTAGAAGCACATGGACTATGCTAGACTACATGATGTTTATTAAAGACATATACAGAATGTTTACTTTTCTGAAGGTAATACCCTCCATAAAAGATAATGTAAACTACTGTAGTGAGTATAAGAATATACACTTATATTAAGTATAAGAATATACACTTTCGTCTTAATTTAATCCACATCTTTTTCAGATAATATCATGTCTTTTTGTTTTAGGAACATTAATTTACTATTATTGGTTCCCAGAAATGCTTTGCATGAGCCTGTTCTTTTATTTTTATTTTTTTCGTGTAAATATAAAGACTTGTTAAGGTTTGATGTTCATTTATCTTTAAAGAAACTGTTGCCAGTAAAAAACTTTACAATAAGTTGCTGGCAACCACCTGCCAGTAATACTGTCATTTCTACAGAAATGTTTAACAGTGAAACATTCCCTTGCAGTGAGATCAACACACAGTGTTTAGATTAGAGAGATTTACCACATTTTCATTTGACACATAATGCTTTAGGTTTAAAATCAAGCTCTGTGCTTTACAATTGTGCACATTTAATCGGTTGACTTTCTGAAATTCTACCAGGCAAGAGAACATCGGTCAAAAATAGAGAAGAAACAAGGTGTTGACACTTAATGCCACATGGCAGTTTCCTGTCTTATCTCTGGTCTTCCCCTTCAGCAGAACTTCTAGGTCACTACCTTGGAGTCCTCTGCAGGAATACAGCTCAAGGCGACTGAGAATCAGTTACTGTTTTTAAAATTTCCTAGAATATCTGGTAATGTCTTTCACTTTCAGCCCAAGGATGTGAAACATCCAGTCCAATTAGAGTGATGCAATACACTGTTATTAATATAGAAGAGTGATGGAATGATAAGTGGCAGGCATTTGGGATGTGTTTTTTGCCTTGTGTCGTTGTAGGGCCTTCCTCCTCCACACAGATTCTAGAAGCCTCTATACAGCAATCGTTTCTGCGTCATTGGTTTATTTCTTGAGCAGCAGAAAATATGCAGTGCTTTGCAGAAGAAACGCCACACTCACTAACTTAATGTCATTCAAAAATTCAAAAGGACAAATATTATTATGGATAAAGGACTCTTTTTTTTTTGGAGTTGCCTCAGAGAGCCATTAAACTGATTCATTTTCTACTGGCTGCTCCATAGAGATGGCTATTGCGGTCTCCGCATACACACTCTCCATTGCCACAATCTGGGGAAAAGAACACACCCTTGAGCCCACACTAATTCAAGGATTTTATGCACTAGTACAAACAACTGCAGCCCAAGCCTTTGGGAATAGCTCATCAAGGACTGTGTTTAACTAAACACAAAATAAATACCACATTGTAGGGAGCAGCCTCGTGTATTAAGAAAACAAATTAACATTATTCGAAACACAAGTAAATTATGCTCTGAGATGGCAGCTCTAGTCCCAAAATAGCGCATCAAAAAACAAAAAGATGATCTTCGAATTTTCCTTTGATCAACCAACCCCCAAATATTCATGTGTCGTTCATTATTTGTATGTTCTGAACCTTAATGCAGTTGTTTCAATACTTAATTCATATAAGAATACTGGCTCCTGAACTCATGCTTTATAGTACAAGGATTTTGTGTTATCTAATGGATCTCAGTAATGCTAGGTATTTTCCTACGCTTGCATAAACATGTACATGTACACTACCATTCAAAGGTTTGTTACAATATTGTTTAAAAAAATTAATTTTAAATAAATGCTGTTTTCTATTTCTCAAAGAATCCTGGATACAAATAAGTTTCTCTTTTCAACATTATTAATAATAAAATCTAAAAACTCAGTATAATGTCAGATTTCAAAATATAATATAATAGATTTATTCTTTCATTCAACTCAAACGTTTGTATATACAGTGGTATATATGGTAGTGTATATATAAAGTAATAAATCATGACCAGTGTCAAGTGTGTGCCTACTACATCAATAAATAAATATTTCAATATCTAAAATATTTAAAAATCAATAAGATATTTATCATAATAAATGCACCATTACACATTCATTTGCTTTTTAATATAAACGATTTGCAAAGATTTTCCATTTCTAAAGCTATGTGTCTTTTATGTTTTAGATACATAAATACATCCCTATTCAAACTAAAATGTATCTGTAAACATCTAAACGAATTATTATAAATTCTTTTCAAAGATCAGACAGGCATTTTGTAAAAAGATTAAAAGTTTCAATACTTTCTTAGCGATGCTGATTAAGAGCTGACCTCTGACCTTTTTGGTCCTAGTCTTCTGAAGACTATTGGTACAAAGAAAGGCCTGCTCCTCGTTGTAGTCTTATTTTCCAGCACAGCTCATTCAGGAGTCTTTGTCAAAGACTGTACCAACAAAACGACTGAATCACTCTCATGGAACAAAACGATTTCATCCAGCTCTTTTTGTGTTGTTGAGATTGTCTGGCCTTGTCTCATGGTAAGCTGTAATTGGCTTTTAATTGGTTAAGTGTGTACTTAATGCTATACCAGAGTGACCACTCTAATGAAGCCCATCAACATGTTTCCGTGAGATGTCCTTCGGCCTAAAATGAAAGACAAATTGTGTCAAACCACAAATGTGTTAAAACTGCCTCACCAGCTTGCCGCAGGTCACCTTGGCTAATGTTTTTTCTTTATGAAGAACCCATCTTTATTAGGCCTTATTAATCTAACTATAAAATGTCTCTGCTTTGAATTGCGAGATGTTTGAAGTGGCAAAAATGTGGACTGTATGTTGCCATTTTCACCCCTTATTGTAATTATGATTTATTTAAGCTTCATAATCTAAGGTGTCCTATTACTCTTGTAACGTCAGACAAGTGCAGTCATCAAACATCCAGCCGAACTTGCTCTAAAGAGCTCTAAAACAATTATTTTCCCCATGAAAGCAATGCACAGTTTGAAAAGCACAACAGCGCTGTGACCTCTCTCACAGCACAATGCATTTGATCCTGATGTTTTCCAACTCGGCTGATTCTCTTGTTCTAATGAGAATCTGTTTAAATCTGTTTATTTTTCTTTCTGTCTGTATCGCCACACTTTCAACTTAAATCTCTGAACGGAACAGCGGCACAATATAAAAGCCAGATTAAAATAAGAGCCAAAGCTGTCAACTTTGTCTTTACCGTTGTCAATCTGTCCAGATGTCATGTCGGGACATTTCCATATCCCTCAGCGCAATGCAAAAGCCACTTCGCGAACTAATCTGATGTATAAATAATCTCAGATATCAAGCAAATAATAGATGGCTTAAGAGCAACAAGCAATGGCCATTTCCTAGCCATGGGTCATCGAGAGGTCTACACTTATATATTCACTTCCATTTGCGCTGGAGGGGATCTTTTGCTTTGTGTCCCTTGTCGCAACGATCATTAGATGTAATTGAGAGCTGTCACGGAGGGTCAGCGTCATTATGAGTCGGTAATCGCTTCTCGTCCGGTTGTCCTCGTTGCTTTGTGCCGATTGGCTGAGCCCCTCAGGATCTCGTCTCCGATTGGTTTGCGTTTTTGATATTAGAAGTAAGGTGTAAAAGTGAAAGCTTTTCACATCAACACAGCTCAAGGACACTTAATTAAGCAAATCTGCCAGCAAACGTTTGATCTCGTTTTTCGAATGGAGGGGGAATTTCATGGCTGCTGGTTCATTTAGCGATTTCTTCAACTCTCTCCATCTTTTCTGATCTTCCTCTCCTTCTCTTTCTCTCGCCGTGCCTCTCCCTCTAAATTGGGAAAAGGCTAAGCTGGATGATAGCTTGTGTTATTGCTGAGCTTGAGTGACAATTGACAGGGGGAGGATTATTCTCAACTGCTCAACCCCTACAGGCGGCTAAAGCCCCCTAGAAGGTCAATGATGGTTTCAGCTGTCAAATATTCAGCTTTCGTATGTTTGACGTTGCGCTCCCTCACCCGTCTCTCTTGCTCTCTGCTTTGGGTGGAGGCCGTTTTCTTCTTTGACTCACATATCAACATTTGCATGGGACCTCGTCAACACCTGCTCAAAATAACTGTTCTAGGACATCGTTAAGGGGCTCGCTGACCTCACAAATGCTGGATTCCGTCCCCTTTTGGCATTATTGCTATTTTGGCTTGGTCAGTTACCAATCTTTTTGGCCCTTTTTGGTTTTACACACGGAATATCATTTTTAGCATGTTTTTTAAACATTGTTAATATTCTAAATGAATCTTAACTGCTACTTTTATTCATCAAGAATTCAAATATTCAAAAGTGATTCGTAAAAAATCAACACAAATATTAAGCACAACTGCCCTTAACATAAAATGTAATTTTTTTTCATACTGATGACTCAGTGGCTCCTAATAATTCAATAATATTTAGTTCAATATTAAAATGGGATTTTAAATAATGGTACTATTTCACATTCTTCCTAACTTCGAGTTTAGACACTCCTAACATATTTGCATAACATTCACTGCATAATAAATCATTTGCTTTCACTCTTCAGTGCTGAGAAACTCATATACTGTACACTCACAATCCCATGCAAGTGATTACAAGTTTTATTGATGCTGAGAAACATTTGTTTAACCTTTTTTGCATTTTGTTTACACTACCACTACCAGTCTCTTAAAAGAATACATCAAAATTAAGTTTTAATATATTTACAGTGAGAAATGTATTCTTGGCTATTGCTACAAAGATACCCAAGCTACTTGGTTTTGCGGTCCATAGTTTTAGCAAATACGGTGTTATCATGTTATCATTGCATTTCCTTTCTGAAAAATTGTAAATAGTTTTAAATAGTTATCTATACAGTATATCTACAGTACTTAGTGAATTCCCTCTCGTCCTTATAAATGATGTGTTAATGATTTTTACCGGGCATATTCCGTATGTGTTTGTTTAGAGACAATCGCAATCGATAAATGAGGAACAAAGCCTGCTCTGATGATAGAATTCATAGCAGGAAGTGAAAACAGAGCAGCCAGTGTTTCAGTTGTTTTACACAAGTGGAGTTCCTCTGCCCTGTGCGTGCACACACACACACACACACACACAGAGTTTAATCTGTTCCTGGAGAGTAACTTCTCTTGTCAGTGTTAGCCGCCAGCAAACAGCCGAATCAGCTCTCAGTGTTCCAAATAGTGCTGAACTCTCTGTTGCCCCTCATTGAGAATCAGAGAGGATTTGTCTGGAACAAAAAGCTCTAATATAAGAAACAGAGGCAGTGAGTAGCTAAAGATACACAGGTCCTGCTGACACTCAGTAATATGATTTGCTGCATTCTAGAAACATCAATGCTCATGGACCTGCCGTGGCTCACTTTGAGCACTGGAAGCACATGGGTCTGGTTCTTGACAATGGCATCCGATGCTTGTGACCTTGTTCTTAATTCGCTTTTGAATTCAATGAGTGACAAGCCATTAAATGGATTGACAGCAGGGTCAGTGTAGTTTAAGAGGTTCTGTCTACGGGACAACAACCTTCCCCTCCAACCTTCAAGTTCAGAGTTAACAGAAGAAGAAAACATGCATGCTGAACACATACAGCAGATGCTGGCCATTAAAAAATAGATGAGGGCCTCATAAACTGTGCAGTATTTCTGGCCCTTTAGTTACCTCTCTTGTGTATCATTTTGAGGGTTTTCTTAAAAGAAGATGAATGATAGTCAACTAAAGTAAACTTGAGCTTGCAGAAATAATTTGGTCAGCAATCCAGCACAGTACAGGAAAGCATAATATTCTGGGTATTTCTTTAACTCAAATAAAAATCTAAACGGAAGCGTGAGGGAGTGATGTTGACATTTAAAGGTCATTCTCCTTAAAAAAAAAACTAGCAGTGTGTACTGTAAATTAATAAGTAGCTATGTATATTATGTTTGTATTGTGAGTTAGTGTGGATGCTACACAGGGCTTACAATGAAGTTTTTTCCTTTCCTTGTTTAATTGAGGCCTGTAGTTTGTTATTGTATAGTTCCTTGCCCTATAGCAAATCTTATTGGCATCATAATCAATAATCAGATAATCATGTATATGTGTGTGTATTTATATTTTTAAATGTGAAAAGTTACCATATTTGTTCTTTAAAGAAACACTTTACAACTTCACATCTTGTCCTACATTTAAACTTTATAGATAATTAAATAATAACAATAACTATGTATGTATGTATTTATTTATTTATTATTATTATTATTTTACATTTTGCACTTTGCTATTTTTTCCCTGGGAAATGAACCTACATTGGTGTGGTTGTTTTCATGATGTTTATAAACAGTTTGGTATTACATAATGACAGATATATTTCTGGGTTATGTAACATAACTATATCAATGCTGACCTGTCAAGCTTTGAAGCATCACTACAAATGGACAAGTGTTTTCATGCATTGTCTATTTATGTTCTATATATATAGTGAAGATAATGAAGATAACACACTGCTAACAGTGCAAGTGTTAGCATATTTATATTTATAAATATATATATTTATGTATGTGTGCATCAGTGTTTTTCTGTGTGCGCTCTAATAGAGCCCTTCTAGAAAATGAACACATCGGCCTTGTCATGTTTTCAGTAATATGGTGTGAAAGGATGGATTATTCAGTACCGTACATATTGGGGGTTTCTAGTAGTGCACCAGCAGGAAACTGGAAAAGTGTTTTTGGGAACACTTGGGACACTTAGGAACTTCCTGTCTGTTTAGGAACATGAACACAAAACCCAGCTTAGAAAGAGGATGTGTTCAAATGCCTGTACCTATTTCACAGAATTTGCGGTAGATTTAACTTTCAACGAGTTCAAAAGTCTATTTGCAGACTTTTTGCTGACACATTCTCACCTTGTCACTGTTGAGACAGAATTCCCTTACTCTAATTTAGCTGATCCCTCCGGTTAATGATACTCATACTCAAACCTTGTGACAAGTGATCAATTGCAAGTTTGGCACTGCATTTGTGAGATCTAAACTTGGTTGGTTATTGATGTAGCTGTGGGCCTCTGCAGTTGGTCTCTAGTTGCTTTGAAAGTGTAAAGGTTAAATGACCAATCTGACAGGATGCTGGAAGGGTGTCTATGAATCAGGTTTCATTTCTTCCTCAACTTTCTCCTCTGTCCCTGTGGGGTGCAGCTCTGTAGACCCCCAACTCCTATAGCCCACCTGCGTCCTGTCTGCATAACGCCTCCTTTTTACTGGTAATCCTAAACTGTTCACCTTGTAAAAGTTTGCATATCATGTCCTTGTAAATCTCAAGTATCCCTTTCATTATGTAATCGCCAAACACTTTGTAAAGTCAATCACAAGGCTGTTTGTGTGTTTGTGACATTATGCATTTATTTATAATATATAGAATTAACAATATTTTATATAACTCAATATTTTTACACTCACACTAGTTTCTGTGAATTGTGGGGACTTTTTATTGACTTCTATTACTTTTATACGACCAAACAATATTTTCTAGCCCGTAACCCTAAACCCACCACTTACAGAAAACCTGCTTGCATTGTTACACTGATAAACATCGTCAGATAAACATCATTTACTATTTTTATCTATTTTTTTCCCTCATGGGGACCTCAGGCTGTTTCCCACAATGGCAAAAATGACAGGTTTTACTAGCCTTGTGGGGACAAACAACACACACACACACACACACACAGTGATGAGTTTATTTGTTTTTATTTAGCAAGATTTTTTTTATTTTTACAAAAAAAAGAATAATTGATTTAAAATAAATGTTACTTCAACTATATCTAAAATAATTGTTCTATTTTTCAGAGAATAGAATTAGAGCTGTCAAACTATTAATCTTTATATATAAATACGCACACATGCATGTACATATTTCAGACAAATGTGTTGTTTATCTATTAAATATATTTATTCGTAATATAAATTATAATAGAAATATAGACCTGTAAAA
Source organism: Enteromius trimaculatus (assembly GCA_032361065.1). Lineage (NCBI taxonomy): Eukaryota > Metazoa > Chordata > Actinopteri > Cypriniformes > Cyprinidae > Enteromius > Enteromius trimaculatus. Next base: position 66,312 of record JAUMHP010000096.1, on the reverse strand, counting down.
ATAAATATTTAATAACAAAAACACAGAACCAACACACATATTATGCAAACAAAAAACTTTTATTTTCTATGCAATTAATTGCGATTCATTGTATGACAGGACTAAATAAAATAGAATTGATTATGAACAAACCACAAATCAGCAATGATTTCTGGTCTAGACTGAATTAATTTCTGCTGAAAATTCTGTACAGATCACTAAATTACTTTTTAAAAAAACACATTAAAATAGAGAATAGTTACTTGGTTTGTAATATTTCTGTTTTAATAAAGCATTTGAAATGTCTTACAAAATGCTTTTTTTTTAATACCTCAATGCTATTCTTCAATTATATATACAGTAATATTATTTAATTGCCCAATTTTGTTAATTGTGTAAATACCACACACAATATTTCACCTCACGTATCCACTTTTAATTTGAACATTACATTTCCCCATCAGCACTTTTATAGGCTTTACATTCTGCCGTAGGTTCCTTTATTTGTATATTTTCTCTGTGAGAAGGAAGCTCTGCTCCATATGGGCTCCTCGGAGGGAACTTGAGGTCAGTGTCTGCACTGGCTAAGCATGGATGTTTTGTAGAGGACCCAAATTGCTGACAACAGTACTGCTGGCTTCATTTGTCAGAGTGGTCTCTCTGTATATCAGGCGGGCCGAGCCCTGTGCCGGCCGTTAATAATAACACACTGACACTTTCTGCTCCGTGGTCCTAGAGCGAGCACTGCCGGCCTAGTAAATTACAGCTCAGATCAATACTGCTCCGTCTCTTTCTGAGAGCGAGAACGTTGCTCTGCCAATCAATCTGCATATATATTGTGTGTTTTGTTTGTCAGCAATTTAGGTATGAAGCACAATGAGACTTGTAATCAGTTACATTATTACATACTGTTTGTTGAAGCCAAGTCTGTACTCTGAGGAGCTAAAGAATTCCTATAGTTTTAATGAGGTTGGGAGGAGCTTGTTCATTTAGTCCTGTCAGTTACTCTCGGCCTAAAGTGAGCTTTCACAGTTTGAGGACACAATGGAGTTGTAGGATTCAATATTTCTATCATGCTATGGTAATATAATTTGTTACGAATCATTTTTATTAAATAGTATAGTAGCATTTTCACTTTGCATCTCATTGTAGCTGTTTACCGTTCTCTTATTATGTGTGCTGTTGTTCACTAGGATAATATAATATAATATGATAATGTATTCATAGATTTAGCTGTTTTGCCTTTTTCCAAGACT
>JAUMHP010000096.1:34480-62406 GCA_032361065.1 Enteromius trimaculatus | reverse complement strand
TATATATATATATATGAGAAAGATCTTACCTTAATACCTTACAATATTATATACATAAAAAGTTGGAGTTGTATTTTATGTATGCTTTTTTTTATGGAGCTTTGATAAATTGATATCATGTTTTCATGAAATTAAATGTTTTAACATTTCATTAAAAACATACACCTTTATATTTATTTATATATTGAGTGACTACAGGGTGGATTCATGTAAAGTGAACCACACTGAATAATGTGGGACACCTAAGCTTCAGTGCATTTACCTCTTCTTTTACAACATTAAATTGAATTCAAGCAGGGTTGTTGAAAAATTATTGTTATTGAAAAAGCTTGACTTTTTGAAAAAGGATGTCACAAATGCGACCGTGAAAATGATCAAAGCGTAAGCACCTCTTGTGAAGTTCATTTAAAGTTCAGTGTCATACGACTAACAAAATTAATGTCCCATTACAATTTGCTTAAACGCATGCTTTTGAAAATAGGTTACATGTTCCATATTCTTACCATGTCCAGTGTATAGAAGTTTAATATAATTTGAAGACATAATTAAAAATTATTATTATTATTGTCACTGTCAATCTGATGTTGTTGTAATAAATTATTTTTTTTAAATAGCATACGATTTCTGTTATGTAGTTCCACTTGAGAACTTATAGGCTACTAGTATTTTTTAGACAAACTGATGAAGACACAATGTAGGCCTGCTAAAATAACCAAACATGGCGTGACACCATTGAGTAACTGTGTACATTACATCAGCCATGTAAAAATATTCACATCAGTTTACACTTCCATGTTGACAACTTTGTGTAAAATGCATAACAAACTCTTTTTAGATATTAAACACTCAAATATAAATGTCGATGGGATTAAATGGGTTAATAAAAAGAAGTTTCCCAAGGTTGTTGACTGGTATTTTTGTGTGCGGAGGTCCCGCCCTCATTCTTAAAGCCTTGAGTCATCGTGTGTGTGTTTTTTATGAATGAAAGGAGCCAGCCCGCTGATGGTGGACTGATTCCGGGAAAAAGGCGTTTAGCTTTCTAGTCCGTCTAAACACGGGCCGTGCTGCGATAACGTATGTCAGTCGAAATAACGAACCAGCGGTGAGAATCGTAGACTGATCCGTGTATTTAGCTTCGTGTGAGTCAACAAAGAGGTGAAATCAACAACAGGCAAGATTTTCTATTTTTTTCCCTTTTCGACATTTGTTTACACTAAGGAAACGGAGGGGTGTTAGCAAATCCGCTGTAACGTTAACGTTCATGCACTCGGTATTTGTTTTAACGTAATACCCACTACTGGTACTGTTATGGTTTAGATTTGTATATTAACCTATAATTTAGAGTCGTATTTTATACGTTTTTAATAGTATTAGTCTTCATGAGCGCGAATAGCATGTTTGTACCACGATGTTATGTGTAGCAACAAGCTAACGCGTAATAAGGAAATAACCTTAGCTGCTTACATGTTGTCGGCTCAGACAGTTAAAATATAGATTTGTATTCAGCCATACTGTAGGAATTATGTTCATAACTACTCAAAACGTGTAAACATGTATGTTGTTTTCGATGAGAAACGACTAGTCAGCAAAATCTTGGTTTGGTTTGTAGTATCTTACGTAATAAATTAGTTCTTACGTTGTTATAATACTTTATTATGTTTTATTAGTGATTATAAGTTATATTTGAATTTATATTTACTTTGTAAATAACGCAGCACACAAGAATGTTAACCTCAAGACGTTTCGGGGGAAATGACAGCCCAGTGTTGTTGTGTTGTTGTTAACTAAATAGGAGTTTTATAAACTGTTTATAAGTACGTTAAGTGGTAATATGTGTTGTGACTAAGTAACGGGGAATTTTATAAATGACGTGAAACGCTAAATGTGAAAGGAAAGTAAGGAGCCGCTGTGAAGTGAGGAATGGAGGACTTGTGCTGAATCACTGTGACTCTGAGGAAAAGCTCGCTCGGTTATTTGAGGCAGCAGCTCGCGGATGATAGGCGCACTTCCCACGCATGACGGGAAACTCATGGTCAGCAGCGTTCACTTCTTCATCTGGACTTTGACCAGTCATGATCCAACGTCAAGAAAAAAGTGCTACTCTTTGGATACAGGAAACCTAGATTTAGCAAAACGAATATAACTGGAGGTTTATTGTCTTTAAATGGTCTGAGGATTGAGTGTTCACGAGCTGACACACACAAACCACATTATATATTTAAATACGCATAGTTCCTCTCTTTCTTCTTCCTCAATATGTGATAAAATCCACCTTGACGCCATACACCTGTTCATAGAAGTCAATCGATGTCTTTTAATGCTTGATCCCATGTGGCGGATATAAAATTTTGATTAAACTAGTTATAATTTATACTAGTAAAAAAAGAATTAATTGTAAAATAATGACTTTGCAAAATAAACTTATATATACTTTATTATTATAGTATTTTCCAGAAATAAAGAAACTGCTAAAAATCTATGCCGATAATAAAAAGCGACAACTAGGCCGATATCAAATCATTAATACAGCGCATCTCGATTAGCAACTCTATTGTATAACACCATCCTGTTATTATGTCAGGGTTCTTTGCCTTTAGTGGAAGATGTCACTTGGCAAAACATTCCAATTAAAATCCATAATATTTGTATTATGCTTTAAATATTTAATAAAAGCAATGCACTCAAAGATTTGGCAGTATTGTGAATACAGTAGTTTGGTTGTGTCAAGCAGCCTAACAGTGGCTTTTAGCTTTGACTATATTCAACAATATAGTGTGACTTTATTCCATGTATTCCATTTTTACTTAAACGGTTTATTTGACATTTACAGGTTTCAAGGATTCATAAATCCAAACAATGACTTCTGACGGCAGAGCCAGTAAAGCCCTGAAGGTAAAGATCATTTTAATGGAAATTTTTTTTTACACATTTTTACAAAAATATACAGTAACATATTCTTGAGTAAAACCTGTTAATTGGTTAACTGTAAGTTAACTAGCCATATTCAATGAATGCAAAACTGTAAATGGGTGTAACAAAACAGGGTTACTCCTTCCCAAAATGAAAATTTAGACTGCCAAGTAAATAACACTGTCAAGGCCCAGAAAAGTATGAAAGGCATTGTCAAAAATAGCCCCATCAGTGGTTCAATCTGATGAGTTAGCAGTCTGACTTCATGAGGCGATGAGAATACTGTTTTCTGCATCTTGACAGTCGTAATTGTTTGGTAGTCAATGGGACAGTTACAAGCCTCCCAGTTTTCATCCAAAATATCTTCCAAGGATGAACAAAGCTTTAATGTGTTTGGAACAACATGAGGGTAAGCGATTAATGACAAAATTCTCATTTTGGAGTGAAGTAACCCTTTAATATTTTACTGTTAAATACTGTCAAATTTAGTGTGTATTCACTGGTCAAAACTATGAATTGCATTTCCAGAAGTCAAACTGTGACATCAACATCAGAGTTTTATTTTATTATTCCTTTCCTCTCATGTGTTAGTTAGTGTTTAGTGTATTATTTTAATCTTGTGTTAGTCGGATGGCATTTTGTCTTTGTGTATGGCCGTGCAAAATCTGGTCAGATTTTATGGACAGGCCACTTATGATGAACTCTGATTCATCATGTGGTTTTCTGTTTTCCCATCTCTATTATTATGTTGGCTGTGTCCGCATATTTTTGTAGTTAAATATACAGCTGTAATCTGAAAACTACACAGGCACCAGTATTACATCCGGTAAAACCTAAACCATTTTTAAAAGTTAGTTTTTACAGTACAACATTTTACAGACATTACATCCAGTAATACTTGAACAACTTTTTTACCATATTTTTATTGTGAATTTTTAATTTTTAACAGTACAGACTTTTTATAAATGAATTTTACAGTAATTTTACAGTAAAACTATATTTTTTTACAGTGCAAATAATGTCCCGTTATTTCAGGTGAAGAGGGAATGCGGGGAGAACGTCCCAGTGCTGAGCGACAGTGAGCTCATGTCTCTTTCGGTGCGCGAGCTCAACATGCACTTGCGCGGTTTGTCACGCGAGGAAGTGCAGAAGCTGAAGCAGAGGCGACGCACGTTGAAAAACCGCGGCTACGCGGCGAGCTGCCGGGTGAAGCGTGTGTCCCAGCGCGAGGCCCTGGAGCAGCAGAAGAAGGAGCTTCAGCGGGAGGTGGAGCGGCTGGGGGCCGAGAACGCAGGCATGCGGCGGGAGCTGGAAGGGCTGGGTGCCCGTCTCGCTGCCCTCCAGCGCTTCGCCAGAGGTCTGGAGTCCGGAGGCGGCAGTCTGCTGGCCACCACACCACGTCTGAACACAGCCTCCGTCATTACCATAGTGAAGACACCGCAGCAGGTGCACACCCCTAGAGAGCAAGGAGCATCCTAGGGCTCCACATGGATACGCAGACACACATAGGTACACAGTATGATCGCACAGACAGACAGACCATGTATACTCACATATACAGGAAGAAAAACAAGTACCAGTGGGGAATTACAGATTCACTTACATATATAAACACACACAGACTGTATATATAGTCTCATAAATGTCCAAGAATAATCTCAGTACTGTTGTTGTGGCCTCGATTATCATGACAAGTGTATGAGTCTGCACTTATAAAGCTATTGCTAATGATAGCGTTAATGCTATTTATGCCCATTACTGTGCTTTCTGGATGGTGATACATGTTTTTAAAAAAAATATTCCTAACAGCTTGTCTTCATGTGGGACCACCAACATTTCAGAAGCTGGTTAGTTTTGCTGGATTATCTCCATGGTATTACTGAGTCATGGGACTAGAAACGTGCAGATCTATTGATACATGCCATTTATATATTTTAATGTTTGTATAGAAGACAAATGTTCAACAACAGACATGAAAGCTATTTTATTTGTGTTCGAAAACAAGATGTTTGAAGGTAATTTGTGCTGTGATTGGTCTAAATACTACTTCTGATTGACTAGTTTGGGGTCATTGTTTGAATTATTGTGTGTTTTTTGTAATGTTTACTTGTCGTAATGAGTTAGTAGTTTAGAAATTGTAAGGTATACAGCCTTATTACTTGTCATATGATTCAGTATGTGTGAGGGTCATATTTGTACTAATATTAGAGCGACTTGTTTGTAGTGGTATTTTTGTATTTAAAACCAAGACCATATATATTATTTGCTATTTATGATTAAGAACGTATCTGAATATTTTGGACCGCTGGAATATTAAAAAAAAAAACACCATTCAAGGGGAAAAAAGAGACGAAGGGGAATCTGAGGAAGATGTGAAAATAGAGGACAAAGGGGAAGAGAGCAGCCAGAAGGAGAAGTGAGCACTTGTGGCTCACACAGGAGGGGAAAAAAAGGAGGATAAGAAAGTGGCAGAAGGAAAGCGAAAGACAGAAATGATATCACATGTACATCACGTCAACCCGTGGTCACCAGGATAGCTTCTTGACTACAAGCCGGGTTTACTCCAGGAAATGGGGTGATACTGTATGATCAGGTAACGATCAGCCATGTTTAACGTGGATATCTCTGGTGATTTTTTTAATTGTGTAGTTAGCAATGTCGTCATCAGTACTGAGATTCTAACCTGGTAATATGCCCATTATACCTGTGCTTCAGAACAATGTGTGAATGTTTTGTAAGAGGGAAGGGCACAAAAAAAAAAAACAACAACTGATGTTTGTATTTATTATCTGTATTTTTCTATGGTAAATTCATTGTCTATTTTATATCATTTAATTGAAATAAATGTTGTATATATTGTATATAGAAATATGTGTATTCACTGTGTATAAAAAAACAATATTGCACAAACACATTGAGACAAAATCCTTTATTGTTTCCTAGGCCAGAGCATCAAGGGAAAAAAATAGAAGCAAAATCTTTGACATAGTAATACATAATGCTCTGTTTAAAATAACATGACAAACGTCTTAGTGTAACTTCAAAATATGTTTCCACAAAATATATATATATATATATATATTTATTTATTTATTTTTTTACCGTAACAGCGCTTCCTATGTTACCACTCTCCAAATAATAACGTACAGATATAGCTAGCCAAAATATTCTAGGATATTCGGATTTCTTCTAAATATACAAAACTGCTTAGTGCAAGTTACAACAACGTCTATATTATTAAGTGAAATCCTCCCCTTATAAAGTATACACTGCAAAAACACTAACATAACTATAGCAGGTACCATACATACTCGTACTTGGTTCCAGCTGCTCTGTGTTTATACTGGCCTCTAATAAAAGCGTAGGACAGTTAATGAGTAACTCCAAAGATGCTATCTAACCGACTGCAAGCTTCAAGCTTGGTCAGCGAGGGCCTAGTGCTATCTAAAGAGGTCAAGCGCAAATGGCGGATGCTTCTGAAGAATGGGAGAGACTTTGGTGTGGCTCTCAAAGGATCAGTGATAACAGGCGTGTCCCATAAAGATAAAGAGTGCGAAATGAGAGATATGCCTCCCTCTAGTGGGATAGAGAGAAACAATACAGTACATAATAGAAATATAGCTCACCCAAAATTTTTTATTAGGATTTATGTTTGCTCGAACCAGTATGATTTACCTGTATGATTTAAAATCAAAAGTGATGTCTTGATGGCGACTTTCTGCATTGTGATGTTGTGTGTCTGTGTTTGTGATACCATGAAGGTGGATCAATTATTACAGAATTGTAATTTTTTGGGTGAACTGTGCTTTTAAATTTCGCATTTTTATGCGAAACTGATGGTACTTGGCTGTGCTTTCTCAGTGAAAGTCTAGCATAACCTAAGAAGCGTAACCTAAATCTATTTTTTAAACCACTCTAACCTATATAGATGTTTTTTTCCTGTTGTGGTCCAGGAACACTTTCATGAAAGCTTGTGCAAATCTGCACCAGGCGAGTAATGTTCCAATTACAACCTTATAATCCGGACCTGTAATCTGTAATCTTATCGTGGACCATCAACTTCTCCCCGTCCCTTGATTCATCCATCCATCAAAAACAACAACAGTGTGTTTGAACAGCTGGTATTCCCGTCACTGCGCTCTCTCATCCACGGCCCTTTAAATCATTGGGGAAGCTATAAACACTGTTGAAACAGAACCAAAGGTGCACTTGAACTTGTAAATCAAAAACGGAACATTCCCTCCAATACACTGCTCTTTATAAATACTATGTGAAACTACAAGCATAAAAAAATTCATCAGTTCAAAAAGTGTCAGACCAGGTTTTCAAAATTTGGCTAAAAGTATCAAATGAATGTATTATTTCCATTCTCTGTATAAACATCAACAATAGACAAAAGCGCAACAAGATTCATTTTTAAAGACAACTAAGCAAGTATGAGCAGCTTAATTTTAGATTCTACCGCACTAGAATGTAACTACTTGCTTAAGATGGTCCTTATAACCTGTTCCTATGTTAACCTCATCGTTACACTACCGCAGCGGTAAACGGTCCCTTACGGAGTACCTTTACTCAGGACGACAGTTAAAACTCATCATCGGAGCTAAGCAGCAGGGTTTTCTCATTGTCCCGGGCGTTCACGCAACCGTGATTGCGGGATATGGGTGGTGCGGTGACCCCCTGCTCCAGGGTGGACTGCTGGGTGTACTGTTGGTAGGCTGGGGAGAAGTTGTGGATGGCATCCTGGACCATGTCTCCAGGGTTCATCGTCTCCTTTAAGCTGCTGGAGATGCTCTTCATGGGGGCACAACGACCTTGAGAAGAACGGAGAACTTAATTAGAGATGGATATTGAGAGAAGAGAGGTTTTAGAGAAAGAGAGGAGAAACACTAGATTGGCTTGTCGTTTTTGGGTGGACTATCCCTTTAAGAGTGCACCGTCCCTACGGTTTCATTTAGAGAGATGTGGTTTAAGATCAGGAACTGTAGCCTACCGTACTGTCCATATGTAGGAACAGGGCCTTTAGGGTGCAGCATGAAAAGGAGAAACAAAGAAGAGATGGAAAGGGGAGGAAGGGTGGATGTGTTGCATGAGATGACCAAGAGAATTTGAAAGCAAGATGCGCAAAGATAAAGACAAAAAAGTAGAAGTATTGAATGAATCAATTGAGGAATGAATGAGTTACAGAATGAAAGCAGAAGAAGAAAAGAGAAAGTCAGCCATGATTTCTGAGCCATTGTGACATAATGTTAAGAGAGAATGACTATTCTTTCAGTTTTAATTGAACTTCTCACAATTAGAAAAAAAATAAGCAAGGGGTCAGTAAGTTTTTTTTAACTTTTGAAATAAACACTTTTATTCAGCAAGGACGGATTCGAGTATAATATAAATATATTATGTTAAAATGTTACATTTCCACAAAATATAAAGCAGCTAAATAATTTTAAACAAATGATCATGTGACACTGAAGACTGGAATAATGGCTGCTGAAAATTCGGTTTGGCCTTCACAGGCAGGGGTGGCAAAAATATATCACAATATTTCTTTGTAAAATCAATGACAAAGAGTCATGATAAAATCGTGATGTTTCTATTTTGCAGGTTGTCTGAGCAGTACAGAAAAACTAATTAAAAACAAAGCCTTTAAAAGTAACAATGATATTTAGGCCAAAATGAGCAAAGATGGAAATTGTCATTATTTTCTTTGTTGTTGGAACAGATACACATTACAAGTAAACATAATACGAATAAAACAAACAGTGCTTTTATTTTTCAGGTAGAGGTGGTGTATTTAGGAGTATTGAAATAACAAATATAAAAAGTGAAACACTACTTCTACACTACATCATTTACTCACTCTCAGGTTGTTTTAACCTGAATGGGTTTCTTTTTTCTGTTGAACATTGTATTAAATTCAATGAGTACCAGCTACTGTTTGGGTTTGAGTATTTAATGACAATTATAATTTCTGTGTGAACCATCCCTTTAATAACAAACGACAGCATGTTTACTTCTGTCCCTTTAAAACCTGCCAGCATCTATTATACAAGCACGCATCTGTTTTTCTCTTGATTGTTTACTTTCACTTTAGACCAGTGGTTCCCAAACTTTTTCTGCCGGGCCCCTTTTGCAGAATTACAAAAATTTCATTTCATTTTACCAGCGTTGTCCAGTACAGCAGTGCTACAGCATGTTGCAGCACAGTATGTGGCGCTATTGAAAACAGGAACAAGTATACATAGACATTTTTTGTCTGGACTTTGCTTTTTCTTTGAGCATAAGTGCTACACGAGCGGAGCATGGATATGAACCGTGAGCAGCTAAACGTTCCGCACATTCATAGAGCGGGATACTGAGCAGAGCGTCACACATCGAGCAGTGCGTGCCACTGTTGGGTGGCGCGGCAGATATTTTCTGAGGCGTTAGAACTGCAGATGATAAAGTATAGTAATACAATACTACGATATTTATTACAATACTACGATATTTATAAGAGGCAGATTGTGGAGAAATTATATCGGAATAAATTACATTTTAAAACGTATTCAAACAGAAAAGGGTTCTTTTAAATTGTCTATTTTTACTGTCATTTTATTCTTTCAAAAATGTTTTTTAAAAAAAAACTTCACCAACCCCCAACCTTTTTAACTGTGGTGTAAACTACTTTTTAACATTGTTTTAACACATATTTAAAGAAAACAACATATGCCATTTGTTTACGAACAAAAGCATAAAACTCACCAAGAGAATCCAGTCTTTTGTCCATATAGACCTTGTAGGTAAACGCATGTCGCAGAGCCAAAGCGGCAAAGAACATCTCGATGCAAATGATGAAGTTCTGGTATCCAGCTGCAACGGTTCCCTCGCCGACAGAAACCTCAGGAGAGCTGATCTGAGGAATCGCACCACATTTCTCCAAGATGGCCAACAGCATGCCTGAAAACCAGTGAGATCATAGTTTACCAACAGCTTTAAAAAAAAAAAAAAAAAAAAAAAAAAAAAAAAAAAAAAGGCAATATGAATCATTTTTTGTGTTTAGAATAATGTAGACTGATAAAATGTCCACCGTAAAATTCACCTTGCCAGAAGGAGAGGAAGATGACTGATTTGACCATGAAGAACTTGAGCATGGGCCTGTACGGGCTGAGGAGGTCTCGGGTGGCAAAGTAAAACAGGAAAAGAGCGTAGAGAGAGAGACTGACAGAGATGTTGTAGATGATGGTCACGTACAAATAACCACTAGCAACACTGTTGGATCAGAAACAAATTTAAAAATTCAGTTTTGAAACGTCAAATCTTGAGTATTAAAGGAAAAAACATAGATCATAGATCAGACATCACATGAGAAGCACGTACTTGAAGTCTCCATCACGGTATTTCCCAAAAGCCTGCAGGAAGACTGTAATCATGGCCATCAGGGGTTTTACCACACAGAACTGTAAAGTAGCCTGTGAAATTAATTAATGAACAAATGATCAAAAAATATCTAAAAAGGTAAATGGGAACAAGTAGGGCTGCACAATTAATCTACTTCTTAATCGAAATGACAATTACGGACGCCACGATTTTATCCACTTTTATTCTGCATGCTTAAGGTTTTTTCATTGTTTTAAGTTTAGTATTAGTAAAATATTATAATACCATTCATAGTTTTGCTTTTTTCATTTAAAGAATAAAATCAATTCGATGTATAATTGACATGTGAAACACTATGGAAAAGCAATAAGGTTTTTCAGTTAAGTGTTTTTACCTTGTTTATGTTCAAGTAAAAATATGACATCCATCCAAATAATGGTATAAACTTCAATCAGTGTAAATTGTGATCCTCATCATAAAAAAAAACAACAACTGCAATTACAATTTCAAGGGAAAAATCAACAAATATGATTTTTGTCATAATTGTGCAGCCCTAGGAACAAGGATTTTGGAAAGCGTTCAATAAGCAACCTGTTTGCAAAATCGAAGGAAGCCAATGGAGTAGGTCTTGCCCCAAAGACAACATGTTCCGTATATACAGCTAGACCTGCAGAAAAACAAGATTGTTTTGAATAAATATGTTCAGCTAGTACTTAACTTGTGGTGCGTTTACACTTTATTTCATTTTTCTTGGTTCTTTTGGTCTGAACTAAAAACCAGACTATCAGTTTTATCATCAAATCTAAAGATAACAGACAAAATACAATTCTCAGGTGTGCTGGACTAAATGTGCTCATTTTCATGTGTACATGCTGTAATTTTTTATTTAGCTGATAAATCAAGAAAATTAGAGTCAAAACTGTGGCAGGAGATTGAATGGCAGCGTTCACACTTGTTCAAATGAGCCACACTAACAGAGCATTCAAGCTCCTTTTACCTTTGCCAAGTGTAAACCCACCCTTAACAATCACACCTGCAGTCTCAACAAACATCAATAAGAGCACGGATTTGAGCCATGCATGAAAACGCTCTCACACAAAAGAAGAAGTGGAATATGACACTCACTCAATGGGTTTTCCTCTGATCTCAGCCATGATAGCGCTCTCTCCTCCAAGGTATTCATAACACAGGCTCAAGAAGTTATAGATCACAAATGCTGCAAAAGAGGAATTGAAGTAGTACTGAAATTATATTTTTATTTTACATAGGAGATTCAAGTCTGGTGATAACTTTTGAGTTTTCTTAGAGAACACTTTTGGTAAACCTCATGCGACAGCAGACCTTTCTGACTAAACCCTACCGTCAGTGTTTCACCAAACACCAAAAAAAGACTTCAGCAAAACAATGCAGTGGTGCACAGCATAACATCCCTCGTGATGGTCTGGCCATGAATAAAATAAAATTACACTACCAGAATCCTTTCAGTGTGTTTTCTTTATTTTCATGTCCGTTTACATTGGTAGATTCTCACTGAAGGCATCAAAACTATGAATGAAATAACTGAAAACATCTTTTCTATTCTAGTTTCTTCAAAATAGCCACCCTTTGCTCTGATTACTGCTTTGCACACTCTTGGCATTCTCTCTGAGCTTCAAGAGGTAGTCACATGAAATGGTTTTCCAACAGTCTTGAAGGAGTTATTAAAATTAATAACATTAATAGGTTTGTTAGCTATATCTTTAATGTTTAATAATTCTAATAATTATATTATATTGTTTTCATTATTAAGTTTGGATTAAATTCACAAAAGTAATATTATGAAAAATTCCTGTGTTATAATGTAAAATCTATCAAATAAACTGAATTTCTACCCCGTTCTAAGTATTGCACTCTGTTAGCTTACGCAAAACTTGGTTGTGAGACTTCAGAAGACAATTCCAACGTTTCCACGCTTATGAAGCAACTGAACTGTGCCAATATTCATAGCATCCCCAGTTGGTGTTAATTTGTCCTTTTCCCGTGCTCTGTGGAGCAGTGTATGTGTGACAGTGGAGGCTGGAGCTCAGCTCTATATATAGCACATGCACCCAGCAGCCACAGCTGTTCTTCACTGCTGCTGAGTCGGGAGACAGACAGCAGTGCAGCTGAAGGTCTAGTGAGTGTAGTCTCAGCCTCAGAAATCAGAACGCTGGCTAAACGTCTGATGCATATGGTACACTTAACTGGAAACCCTTCAGGAATGTCGAAGTCGTCGATTTCCGGGGGAACACGAGTGTCGCGTTTATTTTCGGTCCGCCGGGAAACAAAACGCAGACGTGTGATTGTGGAAGAAAAAGTGTTGTGTTGAAATGAGTGACAATGAGCATTTATCACGATCAGTGACGGGATTTGGGAAGAGTACTATTTTCCAAATCTGGCCGACCCTTTGTCAGCATTTAGAAGGATTCCCAGCAGATTCAATTTTACTAGTTTTGTGTCCCCTGCTATCTATTATGGAAGATTAAGTGAAGTACCTAAATGAGAAGGAGATATCAGCCGCATTTGCAGACAAACATGAAACAACGGATGCTGACATCGCAGCTGGCCGATTCAGTATTGTGTTCGGTTCTCCAGAATTGCTTATGGGTGGTAAAAGTGGAGACATATGCTTCAAACAGATATTTACCGCGAGCGGCTCATCAGGATTTTCTATGCTGAATGACTTGTTGCACGCCGGTCTGTTGTTGTGGGCAAATTTCCACGCCCGAAACGTGACGCTGAACGAAATGAACTGTGATTGGTTGTTTGACATGTCAGTCAAACGCCTTAGACCTTTTCTAGGCGTAAACAGTCGCAGATTACGTACATGTGCATGCTTTCACCCAGATGAAAAACAAGGCTGATTACATAAAATACGTTAAAGCTTGGATATGTGGTGCGCTGAGATACTCTCCAAAATGGCGAAAGATGTAAGTCAAAGGAGAAAAATGAGTTAAGTTATGGGGGGGGGGGTTTTGTGCAAAAAAGTATTCTAGCATCACAAAAGTGAAATTGAGTCACTGATGTTTCTGGATCCGGGGTCATTTCAGTTGTATTGCGGTTTATGGAGGGTCAGATGGCTCTCTGATATCATCAAAAATATCTTAATTTGTGTTTCGAAGATGAACGGAAGTCTTATGGGTTTGGACCCACGTGAGGGTGAGTAATTAATGACAAAATTTTAATTTTTGGGTGAACAAACCCTTTAAGAGAAATCCAAGCTATTCCAACATATATCTGTAAAATAAAACCATTCCATACCATTTGCTCTTTACAACCAAGCAAGAACCAAAATAAATTAATCATCATTTAAAAACCTACCAATTTGAATATTGCTATGGTACAGTACCGGTGTGTTAGTTTATCTGCTCTTATTTTAATTTTAGTTTTCAGTACAGTTTTAGTAACTGTTGTATGTTTGACATTTTTATTCATTTAATTTTCGTTTTATTTAGTTAATTTGGTTTTAGTAATTTTAGTAAGAAAAATGATAAATTGGCAACTAGCGAGAATAAAATTCAGATTAAAATGTAGTTAAAATGTATAACAATAACTCTGCACTGTTCTAGTCTGGAGTCAAACGAGCACCTGGTTTATTATTTTATCCTTGTGCATCCGCTCCACTGAAGTGCGATAAACACGGTTACTATGCAACAATCGCTTCTGGAAATCCCAGCTGACTACACATCCAGAGAGACGCTCAGGCCGCAAAGGTGTCGTGTTCAAAGCTCCATGTGCAAAAGCAGCAGAAAAGAAGGCTTACCCTCATAGCAATCCCGGACTGTGTCGAAGTAAACATAGTACTGGTCGTTGGTAAAGAAGAGAAGGCTGAGCCAGGAGTCAAAGGCATAGATGGGTACGATGAAAAGGATGCGCACTATGTGCCTCTGCTCCTTGGGAGAGCTGTAGTACCGCAAATGCATGTAGATCTGCAAAAAAATAAAAAATAAGTTTCCATTCTCAAGTTCCGCTGGTTAAGGTGTTGTTTACCTGGTGGCAGGTGAGTAGAAGTGCTGTCCACACAAAGAAGCCTGACACTGCTTGGGTTGTGGTTGTCATGAGGAAAATGGGCTGCTCTGGAGTGAGCAGAGGAGCTTCTGGTAACCAGGAGATGTTGGGCCCAGTAGGCGCCATTGTGGCTAGTGAACCAGGAGCCATCCCAACAGCTTCCTCCCCAAAATGATCAGACAATGGCACGTCACGTCTCAAAAGCTGTGTTGATAGAGACTGGGATGTTAAAATCAGTGGCAATCAAACATGCTGAAGAAGGGTATCTTGTTTTAAAATGCCATATAAATGAATCAGAGGACAGGAAAGAGGAGTGTAAAACAATATGACATCACCGTGACTCATTTCACAGTCATTTGGTACAAGATAATGTGCACAAGCAATGAAATGAAACTAAAATCAGCCAGGTATTAAAGTCGCAATACAACAGAAGAAGAAACAGAACTTTTCTCGATATGGTAATGTACATTTGAGGGGAATGGGTTATCAAAAAAAATAAAAAACAGTAGGGTGGGGACTTAGTTCCAAGCATCGCTTGTTGATTGGATGCAGGCAAAACCGAATGTGTATTTGAGGTCAACTGTAAAAAATGTGTTTAAGTGGTAAGCGTCACTAAAGAGAAGTCTATGGTTTAGTGGAACACTGAATTATAATATTTTGATTAAAAATTACAAGGTCAACTTTCATGAAACATAATTAAGGATGAACCGTTTACCATAAGGTCAGTATTATGCAGCATTAGGGAATAGATGAGGCACATTTTCATTTCATGCTTTAATGAAACATGAACATTTTTATCTACCAATTTCTTATTATGATTTATGAAGTATGAAGACTAGTTGCACATCTGTTTCAGAATAACCACTAAAATATATAAAAAGTCTGGTAGTAATCAGACATGAAAAATGTTTATCCTTATGGTCCTAATTCACATGTATCTCACATCTGAGTAAATGTGGCCATATTCACTGTTTACGCCAACTTAAAACTTTTGAGTTGGTGTAAACAGTGAATATGGCCACGTTTACTAATCGCCACATTTCCACATTCACTGTTTACAGCAACTTAAAGCGACGCCTTTTTTATCTGATACTTAAGCGCTTTGTCATATTCACTCGTTCTAATGTTGTTCAACCCTGTGTGGTGTTCTGAAGTTCGTGTTTTCAGGAACAGAAAAGTAGATGTTATGACATTCTGAGTCAATCGCGTTCACTGCACTGAAGAAAAGACACAATGAAAGTCAACACTCACTGGAGAATAAAAGGTGAGGGTGAATAAACAACACAATTATGATTATTGTGTAAATCATACGTCGAATGCATTTAGAGTTTACTTTTTGTGTAATACGTTGACCTTATTTGGAAGAGCATCATAAATTTAGTTACGTTAAGTCACATAAAGTTCGCCCTAAAATTAGGAAAAGTTTCTATTTAAAAAAAAACAACTTACCAATAACATAAAAGCAGATTAAGAACCATTCGCCGTACACAAAGGAAACAAATGAAAAGCAATTCGGCCTTAATTCCTCAAAGCCATCGCTGCTGCCCGTCATCCATGTTTATATTCCAGCGCCGTTGATCTCTGCTGAAAAATCTGCGCTCCGCTCTTTTATTTGTTCCCATGTAGTAATTCACCACGTCTTTAGACAGTTTACGTTGTATTCGCGACTATTCTAAAATATTTTATCTAAAATCTTAGTTGGATTGCCGTTGAAAGGCAGTTACTTCCCTCCCAACTCCGCTTGCTGTTCAATAAAATCTCTTGCGGATTAGTTTAACGGGGATAAATGGAAAGCGGCTGTGAAGTATGATACAACAGCGGCCTTTTTTTCTAAAATGTAACGCTAGAAACTTCAAAATAAAAGTCATTGCTCAGTGACGCAATATTTTGAAGTAAATATAATGTAAATATAAAACTAAAATATATAGTTTGCTAATTTTAAAGAGAAATAAAAACCAAATACTTCGTATTGTTTAATAAACAGTATTTACTCATTTAATTAAAACGTATTCCCAAAATAATTTTCGAGTACATTATTCCTTAGATCATGTATGCTTTTGTTTTACTTTAACTTCGTTTCATACTTTTATTTAGTACAGTAACACTTTGAATATATAGTTTTATAATGTGAATCAATAGTCTTACTCAAAATGTGTTTGGTTCCCCTTTTCACATGTTTACATAGAAGTACTACTTTTTTTTTTTTCTTTACAGTGTTTACATTTATTTCTATCTTGATTTATAAGACAACGCAATTTTAATAACCCTGGAATTAAACAGCTCTCCTTACTTTTTACACTAGCTGTTTAAAAACAGTGAAATAAGTTCACAAGGTTCAGAAAGCTGAATAATTTTGATATGTGTTTATTTATAAATGAGGTTGTCATGGCTAATGTCAATGCAGGAGTCTTTATATCAAATTACACCACATTGTTCATCTGTGTAATTGTAAGAGTGGAATTCAAGCCTTTAATAAAGCTCAAGTTGATCTTTAGGTTAGTTCACTACAGCCCAAATTTAAATCAATACCTCCAACAATTCAACTGTCATCTGTTCAATGTACAATCTTATCCATTCAGTGATGCCTACAGCACAAACACCAGTTTGACTGGAAACAACATTCTTGGAAATTCTTAACTTTTGCATATTTAATACTTAACATGGAAAGGATGGTTCCACGAAACCTCATACATCGGTAAGGTGTCAACATACAACACTTTTTGTGCAAGGGATACATTTGTTACACTCTATCAATATTCAGTTTTAACTTTACAGTCCAACAAGCAAGTCCTTTTTTTCCCGGCATTTCAGACAAAACAGAGAACAACCAGAACCTTCAATTAGGTCGCAGGTAAAAATTCTCTTTTCCACTTCCACCGTTTGAGTCTTGTGATCCTCGTTAAACTGTATCTATCCACTGTCCTCATGCGTCTGTATCTTCGAAGTCTCATTCCAACAGCAACAACCTGCAGTGCGTGAGGACGGGGGAGCACTTTGTCCATTACAAAAATGTGGTACCTTTCTTTCAGCTTCTTGCCTCTGTTGCACTCCCAGTTTACATAGAAAGATGAATATAAATGCTTTAGAGGAGTTGTCTGTTGTAATCCTGCAAAATGAAGAGGGGGGGTATTACTTTTAAAATACTGATCCTCATTTATTATTCAGTGTAGTGGTTGAGTCATTGACAAATAAGCAGGTTCAAGATAAAGAATAAATCTAACATATACTATCATTTCAAATTCTGAGACTAAGTTTTTGAAATAGGTGCATTTGATCAAAAATACAGACAAAATTTGAAATATTAACTGTTTAACTATTTAAATATGTTTTAACATGTAATTTATTTCTGGAAAAGCTTTATTTTCAGTAACCATTACTCCACTCTTCAAAAAATGAATAGCATTTTGAATAGCAAGTTCAAATCTTTTTTAACATTTTAAATGCCTTTACTATCGATTTAATGCATCCTTACTTAATTCGTAATGAATTATTAATTTAAGGGGTTGTACCACTTCCCATTTCACAACCTTAACTAAACATCCCTATCATAAAAGGTCTTACTGATATTAGACATACTGAACTTGACAAACAATATGAGGATCTGCAGGTGTCCTTTCTCTGATGCCGTTCCCTATTTTGTCCCTTAAGTTTGTTGGCAGCACCATATCACTTTGATCTGGTGGACAATTTTATAAGTATATAATTATATTATAACTGCCTCACTATAAGTTTTCTATATTCATACTGTATTAATAAAACATAATAAAGCCCCGTTTACACCAAGCATAAGTATAAAGATGCGATGATAGCGATTACTATATTTGCATCCACACCAGCTCAAACGTGTCTGCCGCTTTAAGTTCTTAAGCTTGTGATAGCAGGATGGATTCTGATTGGCTGTCAGTGTTTGCATCGTTCTTCAGCTGGAAACCAAATTTGTTCAGAAAATGATTCCAACCATATAGTTTCTCTGTGCCTTTATCGTTATAATATTTGTGGAGTGTACTCTGCTATTCTTTAACATTGAGAACGATTATCTCTTATCGTTATTGTGGTTGGTGTGAACGGGGCTTAAGAGAACATGCCAAAATACTCTTTACCTTTTTTCTTTACTATGATATCAGGACTTTTCCCTGACATTTCTGTCTTCACAACCCCCCAAAATATCCAAAACATCAAGCATGCTCTTCATAGAAGAGATGTATTGTGTGTATAAAAAGTCATTATGTATACAAATTGCAGTTCAGTGCATGTTTGAATAAAAGAAAAAATCTTGATCAAAAAAGAAATCACTAACCTCTGAAAAACAGTAAATGACAGAGAACTTGCAGAGCTCATTTCCCCATATGCTCAAATGGAACGCTGACCTGCGAGAGAGAGACAGGTCAGAACAAAAAACAAATCTTAGGGAATTAAGCAAAGCACCAGTACATGAATGGAAACCTGTGGGGGAGTGATGCGGATCTGATCATGACGGAGAGGGAGGTCAGGGGAGGCATTGGCAGGAGCGCCGCGGTGCAGCCGTAAACACACTCTCCTTTCCCGCTCAGCTCCTCGGCCCGCTCTTGGAGATGCATTCCCTGAGAGACAAAACAACAGGTAAGTTGTAAGTGCTGATTTCAATAACCAACAGCACAGAAGGTCAGACAAATGCGGTTTCATAAGGAATAGAAACCACATGCTTTAAAAATAACCTGCTCATAAATAGAATAGACATCAATTACACCTCCATTGAGACTCACCAGACTGTGGCACACGGGAGGCAGGTGTTGAGCTGGCCGGTTCTGGACCGTTTCGGACCCTGTTAGGAGCCGGGAGGTTGGGGCCAGAGGGCAAAGCTCGAGCTGCAGAACCCGGCGGTCCACCTCCGGTCCTCTCATCCCTCTCCTCTCCCTCTCCCCTCTGCTCCTTCTCTTTATCTTCTGCTGTCCTGCTGGAGCCCTGACACAGGCAGAAAAACCCACAATATAACTCGCTTTTGAACTGCACCGCAAAAAAAAGCTAAACGTTTAAAAAAAAAACATACAAATTTCAGCATGTTCCAGTCAAACACATAGTCATATGAAAATCCCTGTCTGTGGAAAAGATTCCTGAACAGCTGTCTCAGGTAGGAGTAGTCGGGTTTGTCATCAAACCGGAGTGAGCGGCAGAAGTTCATGTAGGTTGAAAATTCAGCTAGAGAGAAAAAGAGGACAGAGTTAAATGAGAGATGAAATCATCTATGGTTTCCAGCTGTTCATACCGCACCTACTCACATGGATAGCCTTTGCAAAGAACCTCAATGGGGGTTGACATCTTTTTCTCACTGATTCGCTCATACTTTTGTCTTTTAGTGGCTGCTTTGAGGCCTTGCCAGGGCAGAGAACCCAAGTTAAAGTACATAAGCACATAGCCAAGGGACTCGAGATCATCCCGTCGAGATTGCTCTGTGGAAACAGAAGGTAAATATAAAATAACCTAAAATAAAGAGTCCATTTTTGTCAACAGAATGCATTTCTGGTGCCCTTACCGATTCCCAAATGAGTGTTGATGGAGGCATAGCGGGCAGTGCCGGTCAAGTTCTTGTTCTCACGATACGGGATGTGCTGATGTGTGCGGGCGTCACGATATTTTTTGGCCAAGCCGAAGTCTATGATGTAGACCAGATTACCCTTCTTGCCAAGCCCCATCAGGAAATTATCAGGTTTAATGTCTCTGTGAATGAAGTTCTTAGAGTGGATGTACTCGATTCTGCTGATCTGAAAAAATAAATATGATTGAATTCTACCAAATATGTAAACCCTGTATTAATTTATAACAATTACATTTTTTATGGGTTAAAATTATGTTGTAGCATGCATATACTGCTTGTCCAAATATTTCCTTGGACCACTTTTAGCTTTGATTATGACCGTGGCATCATTTCAATAAGCTTCTGCAATGTTACAACATTTCTTCCCATTCAGAATTGCATTGCATTGCATACAAGACCTTGTATTGATGATGGGAACTTTATATATCACTATATAAATGTATATTTATATAAATATAAAGGCATTGAAGGTACCATGGCACATAATTGTTATGATGTTTGTTTATAAGTCAGATTCCTTATAATATTTATAATATTCTGATCCCTACATATGGCTCAGATCTCTCTTTTAATATAAATCTGAATGTTTTTTGCCCATTTTCTCCACCAAGTCTTATCATTTACAAGAGTAATACAATGCTCTCCTCAATAAGACTCAGTGTCACGTCTGTAGCAAAAACAGTGAAGGACGAGTATTACGAATAATATTTTTTTCCCCCCTTTATTTATATACTTTCAATGCAATTACCATCTGATCTGCCAGGAGAAGGACTGTTTTAAGTGTGAATTTCCTTGAGCAGAAGTTGAACAGGTCTTCCAAGCTTGGACCCAGGAGCTCCATCACCATGACATTGTAGTCCCCTTCAGCACCACACCATTTGATCGAGGGAATACCCACTAAAGTTGAAAGGAGATCGAAGAGACAAATCTAGAAAGCCATTGGCAGAATCAAAAATGAAAACCAAAAGAATTCAGTTCTCACCTCCACCCTGCATCATCTTATAGAACTTGCTCTCAATATGTAACTGTGGATGTTTAGTCTTCACGCTCTCCAGTTTAATGGCTACCTCCTCACCTGATGTGATGTTTGCACCTGGAAGATTTTATTTGTACATCATCAGGACACCACGCTTTCAAGAAATCTACATCAGTAGCAAATTCATGTAAATAATATATTTTTTACCCAAGTAAATGTCACCAAAGGAGCCACTTCCAATCTTTCGCCCAAGACGGTATTTACTCCCAACACGTAACTCCATGATTGCTCGCCTAAAAGCAGCCTTGGAGTCATCCAAAATGTTAGTATGATGTAAATCAAATACATTAGTCTCAGGCAATTACAGATCCTCATTTCAGCACGCAGCAGATGTAAATAGGATTCTCAACAGCTCAGATTTAATTCACATTTCAGAGTTAAAAAACAGGCTGCAGATGCAGTCAGCACTGGCAGTCATGCATCTAACATCTGACATCTGGGTCATGTGATCCGAACACAGTTGCTGTTCAATTCCTACGAACTTGCAACGAACAGGTTAATATTTAATCTTGGGCAGCATCGCTGATTATCAGTATGCAAACTATAAGCGTCAGAATGAGAAATCTATTAAAAATAACCCGTTGTCGTGAGTGCTTTATGGCGTTTGCATAATTGAACACACAAGACGTTTCTGTGTTCAGCGATTTTCAGCCAATTTTGTAGCAGCCGCACCCAAGACCATGTTGATCCCGAGATTTCACAAACTGTTCGTACTGCTGACATTTACATTTATTTATGACAGCTAAAGAAATCCTAAAGACTCGTGTCCTGACATGACCTTAACGCAGAAACATCTTTCTTACCTAACGTGAGGGTGGTGGAAAAGTGAGGCTGGTCGACAGGCTTGCGCTCGTAAGACAGGACCCTGGACAGCGAAGAGTGCAAGCGTAATTTTAAACGTCTCATCACAAATGTAATTCCAACCACTGCTTTCCTCCTTAGATTTTTAAATCCTTGATTTCATATCTCAGCACATGGATTGACCTACTTGCATTAGCGGGCTAGCGAGCAGCAGCCTCCCTTGTTTGTATCCCAGCGCACTTCTCGCAGAAATGATGTCATTCACAAACTAGCGGAAGGACCCGGATCACTTCAAGGGGCCGCGCTCGACGTACGTACGCAGCCTCTCTTCCATGCACACTGATGCTACACACGCGACGAACTACAACGCTCATTTTATCAGGGAAAGTATATTATTTTCTATATTATTATAATGTTAATTAGAAAAAAAAACACTTTTTGACATATGGTAAAGATGTACTATTTAAAAATATTAAATTGCTGCGGATTAAGTAACTGATTTTGATAACCTTATTCTGGTAATTTACGCATGCTATTTAAAGTTTTTTAATTTCAAAATATTTTCAACTTATCTAAAAAAAATTACATATAGTATTTGTTCATGTGGTAGGTAGCTGTGAAATAATAATAGAAAAATAAACTCGTAAACATTGGCAAGACAGGCCAAACCCGTGGTTCTCAATCGGGGCCTTAACATGATTTAAAAAGCTTTTAAATAAGATAAAAATTATATAACGATCACGGTCTTGGAAAACCTGGAAATAAGATAAAGTCTAATCTTTTAAAAACCACCACAAGGCATTTTCAAATACCTCCATGGTAATGTTTTATAAAGAATACATATTTTTAATGTTATAAAACCTTGGAAAGTGGAGTATGGGGCTTTAACAAGAACTAATAAGCAAATGTATCTTTAAAACGCAAGTGGCAAAAGAGCATTAACCCTTACAAGCCTTTAAAAGTGTATTCTAGCTGTGAGAACATTAAACAGAAGTAACAAATTAATAGTGAATAAAAAGAATAAGGCACTCAATTGACAACAAAATTAAATTCAACCTTTATTAATTGTCTTGTTCTTTTTTTTTTTTTTAAATTAATTTCTTTTGTAAAATCAGAAACAAAAAACCTGAACACGACTGATAAAGCCCGCCTTAATTTATAATGGTACACAACAACAAAAATAAACAACTGGTAACTTTTTAAGTGTTCCTAAGACACCCATCCAGCTCAGCTTGGTACAATAAGGTTTGGCATGTTTCATGTTTCAGTATGAATGCCTTCAGTTGGTTGCATCTTCTAAAAAAATCTTTTTTGTTTATTATAATTATTGCAATTCAGACAATATATAAAACAAAAAAAAAAGGCTGCTAAAACCACAACTTAAGAAATATTCATTAGTGCCAATGTTCTTGAACTTGCTGTCACACTCACACACACAGCCACACCTGCATACGTATCATGCACACATAGACATCAAACACCTGAAATAAGCTGTCACTCATACATTTACTCACCGCCCTAATCCAGCACTGATCTTTGTAAATACACCACGCTTGTTAATCTCTGGCTGCCACACATTCATCGATGCCTCACAAACACTCTGAACGTCGCCTCCATTACCTGGGACTTCACTCATGCACGCACAGGCAGAAAGGGCACCTTGTACAGCTAAGTAACATCCAAGTGATCGTCATTATGACAATATACTCAATTAAGAAAAAAAAAAACGAGGTCAGCGTTTAGGAAAAAAAAAAGAAAGAAGAAAATTTCTGGATTTCACCATCATTTAAAACAAAACCAAAACAAAAAAAAGACAACGAGATACAGTTTGTCAGACATCAGAACAGTGTTTGAGTTATTTAAGTCTGCATGAAAATGGAGCCATAACAACATGAGCGTTCAACGAACATTGTATGATGCATATTTTTGTCCTTTTTTTTGTCTGGTTTCTCCTTTACAGTGCACGCCTGAGTGAGAGCGTCTCAGTATGCGAGTGTGATCTTTATGACCTCAAGGATTTAGGATTCATCCAGTTGAGTCAGTATTTAAGTCCAACTGTTTGCATGTCCTATTCAAGTCTTGCTGAAGTCTTCATTTAAGAGTAAGAAGAAATGGGATGTGTTTGTGTGTGCGTACGCGTGTATCAGTACTGACTGACTTCAACACACTGCTCCTCCACGCTCCCATGTTGTAAAGATCGGATTATGGGGAGCTTGAAAACACTGCTAAGGGTAAAAATGACAGTGTGTGTGTACATTTGGAACCAGTGTCGTCTATATAATTTTGTATTAATGCATTTTGCTAGGATTCATAATGCAGTCAGGTCTGCTTCTCAGCACTTAAATAAGTGTTTATCTGCATCTGGTGTTTGAGTGCTTACCTTTAGATCTCTTCTACATAGGTGTTACGAATGTATACTAAATACTTGGATGTATATTTATGCATTATGCGTCCCTTCTGAGTGACAGAAGTCATGTACACAACTCGCCTGTATTCTGATTAATGTTCCTATATTTCTGCGTCTGTGATAATATAGGAGGATAGCTGTTATATTTATATATCTGTTGTATGTATATGTGTGTGTGTTGCTGCATGTGTATTTGTCTGCATCAGTCAGATAGAGTCTGCACCTCCCCCCAGCAGGTCTCCAGGCAACAGCGCTGCAGGGCTGCTCATCTGGTGCCGATCTTCCATGGCCGGAGACCCCCACAGACTGCTGCTTGTGTACCCTGGAGTCATGCCGCCCCACAACCCTGCTCTGCCAGGATCAACACCCCCAGTGTTGCCGCCCACGCTTCCACCCGCACCGTTGCTGCTCCACTGGGCAAAAATACTTAGGCCCGCTCCCTGGGCAGAGGCAGGGTCAGGAGAGCTGCCTGTACCTTCTAAACTCTGCCAGGTTGTGCCAGAGGGCCCGGTTCCACCAGTACTGTTGCTTCCTCCTGTTGTCAAACTTCCCACTCCGGGCCGTTCTCGCTCACCACTCCCAGCGCTGATGGTACCCACAGCCCCGGCCCCCGATGACCCCGTCACGCCTGCCGGCCCAGAGACGGCCACGCCACCAGTTCCTCCCCCTCCACTGCCGCTTCCACCAGCTCCAGCCTGGGAATGTGCAAAATAGCGAGCAACCTCTTCCTCGCTCACGAACTCGGCCAGGATTGTGGTATTACCTAAAACACACCTGGGAGGAATTTTCAGTGATTATAATTAGGAAGATGTCTTCAAGGTATGGAAGCAGTTCCTTAAATATGTAAATCTCACATAAGATAATTTTTCACAATTGCAGAACTGTCATGATATAGCTCGAAATGTAACAATTTCTAGGAGTTGAGCCTGTTTCTTGTAATTATGAATATTACTCAAAATTGTGACTATATCTCACTCATAACTATTTATCATAACTGTAACAGAGTCAATCTTGCATCTTAATTTCTCACAATGTTAGCGCCTTTATCAGCAAATCACAACATATTTTAAATGCTCAAAAAATTACTTTGTTTTAAAATGTGAAACATTTCATTTGTATGAAAAATGTGAGAATTACTGTCACCAGGTCAGGATATAGATTCATAGACACTTACATGTGAAGTGCGCTCTGGGCTTTGGCTGCTTCTTGGCGAGTACTGTAGCGAATCAGAGCACTACCTTGAGTCAAACCAAGGTGAAAGGTCAAAAGCGGCCCATGCTGCATACAGATAGTCCTCAAAGTGGAGCCATCAATCTGCAAATTATACAAACCATTGCAATGAAATTAGAGAACTAAATGAAAAGCTCGTTAAAATCAAATAAAATAAACAATTCATTACATAGATACCTGAGGGGTTAGATTACTCAACACCAGCCAGCAGCTCCCCTTAGAGGCTCCTCCATCACTCCATGCAGAACCTACACAGATTAGGAGTGCGAATTTACTTGAGTGAATGTGAGTGTTTCATTGAACCATATTTGATTTTCAATGATGTTTTAAGTTCAGGTTTTTTTAAGGTGTTGTATTACCAGGCCCATATCTGTTTTCTTGACTGCCTCCAGTGCCACCCCAACCTCTACCCAATCGTGGGCCTCCTCCCGTCCAGGGAGAAACAGAGGGCTGTTTCTGATGGGTCAGTCCAGGAGGTGGGCGTGGCAGATGAGAGCTGTTGCGATTGGTCTTCCAAGGCTTGTTGTGCCCTATAGGCTCAAGTGGCCAGCTGGACTTGTAGTCTGGGTACTTAGCTGTGAGAAAATATAATAAATCACAATATATTCAGAGTATTCAAACTGGGAATAAACAAGAATTGATTGATTGAAATCAAATCAAATAAGAAGTACCATCTTGGGAGACGAGTGCTT
Source organism: Enteromius trimaculatus (assembly GCA_032361065.1). Classification (NCBI taxonomy): domain Eukaryota; kingdom Metazoa; phylum Chordata; class Actinopteri; order Cypriniformes; family Cyprinidae; genus Enteromius; species Enteromius trimaculatus. Next base: position 36,376 of record JAUMHP010000096.1, on the reverse strand, counting down.
TGTTGTTACCTTGGTTGTGTGCATTGTTGAGGGGGCTCTCTGAGGCACTGTAGGGCCAGGCACCAGGTGAAGGCAGCAAGGTGTTGAGGGAGGGATTTGATTCTACGCCAACACATGCAAAATACAAGACTTGTTTGTTAGTATTTACATGACTATGTAAATGACATTTAAAATACAAAGCCTAGTGTTCTGTGTGTTTGTGGTGGAGGAACTACCCTTGTAAGAGGAAATCAATTCATAAAACAGCAGGCAGATGTTTGAACAAACTTAACTGAATCTAAGATTGATCTTAGAAAACATTTTAAATCTGAATATTTAAGTTGCTTAAAATCAGTTTAGTAAAAAATGAATAAATTAGTTCTGTACAATAAATTAACAGTCCTTAAATACAATTTAAACATGTGGTTCTCGACACGCAAGAACAAAAACTCATTGGTATCCACTATTTTGCATCTTTTATGTGCCTTGGTCAATGCGATTCATAAGATTCATAAAGAAAGAGAGCTGTAAGAGTAGGGAGCTGTACCCGTGTTGTCTCTTAGCAACTGGTGCTCAGTGTCGTTGAGGCTTGACATTGATGAGCCCAGCATACTTCCAGGGGTCATGTAAGGGTCAGATTCAGGGTCCACGCTCTGAATTCCTTTCCAAGGCACTCCTGGTTGAAACTCTGAAACAAAAATCATATTTCAATTAATAAATTCATAGATATATTCACAAGTAACTAAGATGCAAAAAATATTCAGATGTGCATCACGGTTTACCTGGAGGCCAGCTGGATGTGCCAGTCTTGGCGCCCATCTTGTTTCCAGGACTTCTGTGCCAGTGATCCGACGGTCCTTGTTGGGGCACACCCAAACCCTCACCTCCCAGCATCTCAATATGGGAATATGGGGAACCACCTCTCATTTTGAGAGGAGCAGCAATGGGACCTATATATCAGACAAACAAGGTCAGAAGAATCAGTTGCTATCAAACTTGCACCAGACATGTCACAATTCCTTCACATAGTTGTAGCTGTTACAAAAAAAAAAAAAAAAAAAGAACTGCACCATTTTTATGGAGAGCGCTATCAGGAGGCGAGGGGGCTGGAGAATGTCCTTCCATCATCCACTTGAAACGAGACTGTTGCCCTCCACCGTCTTTAAGTCCAGCAGGGCCACCAACCATGGGACCCAACTCCAGACCAGAGAGGCTCACTCCAGGTCCAAACCCTTCAAGACACAATAAAACAGAAAATGAAAAAGTTGCAATGACAACAAAAATACAACTACATTAGTTCCCAACATGCATTTATCTTTACAATAAAAACAGACTCACCAGAATAAGTTCCTTGTGTTTTTTGATGCAGGTCTGCTACAGATCCTGCCAAGCCAGGGTGTGAGAGGGGGTCCGACATTGGCATCTTTGGACCACTACCACCAAGGTGAGAAGGAGATAGTTTGGAGCTGCCTCCTGGGCCTCCTACATGCTGCTGCTGTTGTCTCTGCTGCTGAAGAACAGCCATGATTCTGGCAAGCTTGAGAAAAACAAATTCAGTGATTCAATATGACAGCGACAATTCAACAGGAGCTCATATTGCCAACGTGTTCACAACTGCAGAGGGTTAAAACCCAATCCTCATTTCATTTTCTCATTACAAGAACAGATGACAACAAACAACATCATCTTATTTGTTGTTGCTATGTTGTTTGACTTCAAACTACATCATCTCCTGTGGCACATCTACATTCAGACTACTTATATGCAAGCAAGAGGGATGTTTGGCAGTCTGCTCTTTTCAAAAAAATTCTTGAACTGAAAGTATACAAGCCATAATAAGCAGAAGATAAGAGAATTATGCTTGATCAGGCCATTATATATATATATATATATATATATATATATATATATATATAT
>JAUMHP010000096.1:11325-24183 GCA_032361065.1 Enteromius trimaculatus | reverse complement strand
GGCAAGCTGGCACATCGTATGCTTGCGCCTCGTCTATTAATTGTATATACAAGTTATAATTATCTCTTACTTTTCAGTGTGAGAAATACAAGGTGTGGCGTGAGAGCGGCTGGCTGAAATGCGTGTGTCTCACGGTGAATGCGTGAGACTTGAGAGCCCTGCTTCAAGTGCATTCAACACATTAGAAACGCTAGTTGGTGCTCCTGTATAATCGGTCCGCTGAAACTCATCCAGTGAGAAACTGGAGTGTGATTAAAATGTGTTAAAAGAATTTAACGCGTTAATTTTGTGTAATTAATTAATCCAAATTAATGCGTTAAAGTCCTGGCCCTAAAATATAGATTATATAAATATTATATCCTCTAACAGAGTGGTTCCCAAATACGTTCCTGGAGGCCCCCAAACACTGCACATTTTGCATCTCTGCATATGACACACTCATTTCAACTTTGGAGCATCTACTAATGAGCTGATGAGCTGAATCAGGTGTGTTTTATTAAGGAGACATGGAAAACATGCAGTGTTGGGGAGCCTCCAGGAATGTGGTTGGGAACCACTGCTTTAACATATAAGTTATAGATATTTTATAGACATTTGTTTTCCCCCTCCACTGACTTAAAATGTCTACTGTACGTATAATTACACTACACTCTTGACCATGTAGTGTATAATTTTTTTTACATGTTTTTGTGACATTTCTTTTTACATTTACATTAATGCATTTGGAAGACACTTTAGTCAGAGTTTTGAATGCCTATGATGTATTGCCATTATCATTAGCATGTTTTCCTCCATCCATACTGCTAAGCTACAACTACTGCATAACGTTTCCAATATTGCACATTTAATTTCAGGTAAATTGTGAAGTGCATTATGTCTGATTGCATTTTTCAGTGTGGAAAAAAAATACTTACAACTGGCAGCAGTCCTGGTGGGGTCAGGGGGACCGTTCACTATGGCACAACCCTGGCAGCTTTAAAATGCCCCTACAATGCCTTTTCAAATATGATCTTTCATGTGTCATGTAGCTTTATGTGATCATAAACTATCTTGTGACGCCAACAGTGCACGATAAATAAAGTTGGCTCACATTCGCCTAAACGAGTCCTCAGCAATTAGAATCTCTTTCTGTTACGGATCCATGTCACTAAGTAACATACAGTATTTGCATAATGTCCGCCCACGTTCTACGTTGTGAACAACTTGCCCGCCCACAAACAGTACAATTTCCGTGTGGATTTCATCATATCAAGAAGACGCTGTATCCTGTGAGAGTAAATTTGTTTTATATGCTCTTCCGAAAGATGAATCTACAAACCACTTTATGAGTGGTTAACATAAATTTGTTCAACAACACCTCAGCAGAACAATCTCTTGTTGTGTTCGCGTCATTTTACTGATGACTGCTTTTCCAATCTTGGAGTACAAAATGATATTCTTGGTCTTAAAAGATGCCCAGTGCCCAGTTTATGTGGACCAGCTTGCTCCTCTGAACTTCTATCTGTAAGTATGATCAATACTTGGCGATTGTATTTTCTAGCGATCATCCCACACTGACTTGGCACACGGTGCGTGGGTCAAATGAGTCCTCCACATCTTGTCCTAGAACATACCTTGATGCTATTAGACTGCACAAACACTCTTCTAGTAAATACTATAGTGCTTTTGAACCATAATATAAAGTGCAGCCTAGGCTCACTGGAAATACAACAAATTTCATTAAAGTTTTTTACTATAGTATAGTATAGTAAAAACCGTTCACTATAGTATTTACTATGAGTTACTATAGCATTTTTCATGTAGGCTTGAAAGACGAAATTAAGTTTCTCAACATGGTGAACCAACAAGTGAAAAAGCAAGAAAAAAGAGAGTTGATACCAATCGGCTATATGAAGCTTTAATTGGCTGTGTGGCTGTTCTGTATTTGGAGCTGGTATTTACTTGATGAATTAGAGGAGAGGTCCAGTTAATAAATCAGCTGAATGATGAATCAAGGCCTTAAGTAGGATATTAAGATTTATATCAGCAGCCTGGTACCACTGACAACTACACAATCACTTCACAGGAGACAAATACACATTGCTGCAGACAGGCTGATTCCTCATCACAGAGAGAGAGAGAGAGAGGGGGGGGGGAGAGGAGAGGAGAGGGGAGGGGGGTGCCCAGGGAAGAGTGATGGAGCTCAGCTGCATTAGAGATTGAAGAAGGAGGACGAGGGTGAGAAAAGAGAGAGAAAATAAAAGAATAATGTACATGGGCATGAGAAATGGAGAGTACAGAATGAAGGGTAGAGACGGGGAGAGCTACAAAAGAGAGGACACATGTTTTAGAGGAGAGAGGAGTTTCTTATTAAAGGCTGGCACATGAGAGGGGAGTGTGTATGTGCGCCCGTCACACTCTGCCTCACTCTCAGCGCTCGCTGATGGGGAGTTATTTACCCCAGTGCAGACTCTGGAGGTCACAGTAATTGCTTTTTCCTGCTCCTGCAGCTCAGAGGAGGAGAGAGGCTTTGTTCCTAAGATGCAGGTGATGTCCACCACCTGCCATGTCTTTGAAGAGGAAAATATTCTGATAGAAAGGTTATTGGTAGGAGGGCATTATTTGCTTTAGGGGAGGTAGGAGCATGTCTTGACAGGGATGTACACTAAAAAAATATATGTTAAAAAGAGGTATATATTTGTCTGATTTCTAGGAAAATTCTTAAACAAGATACATTTGTTTGAGGAAAAACAGTGTAAGCCAAACTGACTTGTTTTCAAGAGTAAGTTTGGTGTATTCATTTCTTTTACAGTTCATTGTTTTCTTGTTTTAATAATGCATGCCCTACAAAAGCCAAAACGCAAATAACATTAACATTGCAACAGAAAAAATGGCTGGAATTTTAAGGCAAACTCATTTGTCAGGAATTTTCAAACTTGGGTCTGGAGAATTCATGTGGGACCAAAGATGTTTGCAGGTTGCTGAAATATTTCTCTTCAGTTTTTTTTTTTTTTTCATTAATATAAAGAGGCACTTTAAGCTTAAACATAACATTTTCAACATTTGTTTTGGCTTTAATGTAGTAACAATATAAAAAGAATATTTATTTTTAATTACAATTTTCCCCTTAGTTCTAATTTAAATGGGTCTTTATAAAATATTTAAGATATATGATTTGTGGTTACAACAATAAAGAAAGTTAAAAAAAGACAGTTCTGGTAGATGACTATGGAGAAGTAAAAGAAAGACTTAGCAGACATATGCAAGGAGAAAATAAGAAACAGAAGATGAGCAGAAAGACAATGAGAAGAGAGAGAAACTGGTCTTAATAAGGTAAATAGAGTAAGAGAAATGAGAAGAGATTCAGAGAGAATGGGTTTCTTAACTGTTTCCCCTCTTTCAAGAATGGCATCCAAACAGGCGTGAACAAGAGTAATTGATGTTGCGGTTGTGGCTGTTGAGGACGTGAAGAGCTCTATTAGAGAACTAACAGATGGGTTTTCACCCTCGCTCATAATTAAGCCTACAGAACAATTGAACACTCAAAACCATTTAGTTGCACGAGTAATGAGCTAAATTAAAGGTCTGACGAAAAGAGCAGAATTACCTTTAGACTCACCAGCCATAACGGAACATATTAAAAGAAAACACACACACTCACACACAGTTGATTTTCTGTGTAAACATTCTATTGCATAACATGTACACATTGGTGATGATGGCTAAAATTATTGTCTCAGAAAAATGTTATATTGAAAACCTGTTATTTGATTCTCTCATCTTAAATCCACTTCAGTACGTAGTATTTGTAAGATTTTTCATTGATCAACCTACAATTAAAATATTTTCAGTGGTGATTCCTTTACACAAGTATGGAAATTCAATCCAAGTCTCATTAAACATATGTTTTATTGTATACTTCACACACAAAATAAAAATTCTGTCATAATTTACTTGCCCTCACGTCATTCCCAACCTGTTGGACAAAAAGAAAATACAGATAGATTTAAGAAAACCTGACAAACTTCTGCCGATCTATTAAAAGTCTATTTAACCTTTTATGTTTCAAAAAGTTCATAAAGACATCATAAAATTATTAACAAACCTTCACATATAAACTTTTGTCAGTGCACATATATATAGCACATCTAATATGATCAATAGAATCTCTACTTTATGTGCTTCATATGCAACAAACAACCTCAGAGCTCGTTCTTATGTAAGCTCAAACATTACATGCAAGAACAGACCTACATTTAGCCTAGCTTCCGCAACTTTAAAGCTCATAGGAGCTTAGTTTGGCCAAGCTATCTTACTACCTGACTTCTGGGAGGCGGGCTTTACCTGGGCTTTGCCAGACTAACTTTGCTTGTGTAATGAATGTAGCGTCACAGGAAGTATGGGCGGGCCCAGGCTAATCTATGTTAAGATAAAACACACTTTACCATATAATGCAGTGTTCCCAGTTATGTACATTATTCTAGCACACAAACACATATAGGTGCTCAGATCCTGATGTTTTTAATAGCCGCAGATATGTGGAGCAGTAATGCTGTCATGATACAGTATATGGTGTGGCAAATCAGGAAGAGTGATGAGATAAATAAGAAAGAAAGCCCTTGAGTGGGCCATTACACAGGTTTACAACACAGGGGCTGATTGAAGACATCTGTCCATCCAGCTGTTCAACACATGCTATAATCATGTTCATGAAAACATGTACGTATTCATACATTCATACTGTACAACATACAGCTGGAACACACAACCTCACGTGGTGCCAACACAGGAAATAAGAGATGGTTTCTGATATTGATCAGGTTTTAAGATTATGTCAAAGCCCTGAAAAGGTCACCAGGTCCATGTTTCTCTAGAAGTTATTCCATCTCTGATACAGATCTTATATTTTTAAATTGAAATCCTCTGGGACACTCAGACAAAAGACTTCAGTGATTAAATGCCTTTGGCCAATGTCATGCTATCGTTGAGCATCTATCTGCAAAGTTGTGGTGTTCCACACCACTGGTACTAGACTGACAACTGTCATTAGCTTTTTGACCGACTGAGAATGTTGTATCGGCTTTTGAAGCAACCAATAATGAGAACTGGGGAAAGAAACCACTTTGATTGGCTCGCTGTCTTAGCAAACCATATGTATATATCGAGATATCTTATAGCGCTGTGGTTGACTGAAATTAAAAATGAAGATCATCTTATCAGAATGACTCCTATTTAAAATAAGAATGTGCCTCCTTCTTTACAGTTCGTATTCGCAGTCTTACTTATGGTTTTCTTTTTTACATGTAAAATGCTACTGCCATATGCTGGTAAGGAAAGTTATTCCATCTCTTGTAGGTGCAGAATGTATTTTCTAGGTGTCCATTGGCTGTAGTCTTTGCGGTTTGTCCAAGTGCATTTTGGCAAGGTAATAGTAAGTCAACTCTAGGGTAAGCTTTCATTGCCGTTAGTTCTTTGATGTTGGTTTGTTGTGTAACGGCTTAACAAGAAGCAACGTGCATTTATTAGCCAGATTACTAGTACAATATTCCACATGAACTGTTATATTGTGAAAACTGGACTACCCGGAAATAATTTTTATTAAATATATAAAAACAATTGTATACAGTAGCTGTACAGAAATGTTTATTATGACACAATTAATCACAGCAATAACATGAACACCACAGTAATCTAAATCTGTCTGTTTCAAGCCTCATTTGTCTAGATTTGTTCTGATGAATTGTTTTTGCTTTATGGGTGATGGTTAATTGAGTTTCATTTAAACCGTTTCTTTTGAAAATTATATATTTCCTGTCATAAATTTGCACCACAGCCTTACACACCCATCGATCTCCATCTTCAGCCCTTTTTCTTTTTTCAGCATACATGTTTTGCTTTTCTTTCATCCAATTAGTTTTCCTCAGTTCACTGCCAGCACTAGACTGCCCATGTAAGGTCTTCACACACACTCCCCCCGCACACCTCCCCTCACTGTCTCTTTAATGGTGAAAGAGTTAATTAGGCTCGTCTCTCACACTCTCTCTTTGAGCGTGTGCCCATGGGTAGAGACGCCCCTCTTCTTCACTGATCACAGCTTTATTTTTAGAAACACAACACAAAAGAGTCTGCTGAAGGTCACATTGGCTCTTCAGCATGTGTGTGTGAGAGAGACGCCATTAAAAACTTGGCTGACAGACTTGTCTGTGGAGAATAATGGATCAGCTCTGCTGGAATAAACCAGTGTGAAAACAACACTTAATTTTAAGGTTTTTCCAGATATGAGAAATTTTGGGATGAAAAAAATGTTAAACAACATGCTTTAAAATGTGTTATTATTTGAGCAATTTTACATAAACACAAGAAAGAAAAAAAAAATCTATTTTTTTTTTTATTATTTTAGCAGATAAATGCAATATAATTAATTAATAAAATAACTTTAAACTTAAAAAAAAAAAAGTCACAGCACCATTACAAAATCAACTTGACATGCTTCTCTTCTTTTATTCACAAATAAACCTATCACTTAACGCAAAGAGACAATTAATGGGTAATTACGGGAAATAATGGTTCCCATACACTTTTAATGCCTGTTTTAACCTATGACCCATAACCCGCCACCAGAGCACCTCTTAATTAACAACATACTTTATCATAAAAAAATACTCCTTATTCTATTTATGCAAGGGCAGAAAATACATAGTGTTAATTAACTAATATAAAAGTGTGAGCAAGTTACACTGAATACAACACTCTCTCATTCCCTCTATTTTTTTCTGTCTATACCTCTGTATCTGTCTGATATAATTCCAACTGAATGGTCAGAAGCAGATAATTATTGAAAGGTGATATTTTATGGTTCTGTGTATGAAAAACTCTGAAAAAGTAACAAATCAACCCTAATCTGAAGCAGATTTTCTTTATAAAAGAGCTGCCAACTGTTTTACACCACCAATAGATTCAGGAATGAGATAAGCAAACACTAACAAATACAATCAATGATATCCACATGCAACAGGCTAATAAAGAAAACAAACTGTTATATAAAAACTACAGATAATACAATAACAGATTTACTGGAAGCTAATTTGTACCCACTTTATATATTAAGTATCTTTTACTATTATGTACTAACCTTTTATTTACATCTGCAATTGATTTAGATTAAATGCAATAATGATAAAGATGCAGGGATGCAAATAAGTTTTTAAGTTTGGTTCACATGAGAGCACCAGCGATTTCATTTTAAGTTTACACTACACATAGTGTCACCCATTTAATACAACTTAATTTTTTTTAAAGAAAGTAATAAACAAAATAAAAGTAAAATAAAAAGTTATTATTAGAACCAATCAAATTAGTATGGGATGCCAATGAGTGTGAAAGTGAAAACTACGCAGACAAGGACTTACTTTAAGAATACAAACACAGGTTCAAGAAACTTAACTGAACATGAACGGTCACAAGAGAACCATTTTGGCTTCCCCCCAAAAAACCTTCAGTTCACAGTTCTTAAAAGAAACATAATTTTACATAAAATATAAAAAAGGTTTAATAATCTAAAGAAAAACTGACTTATAAAAAATCTTTTGTCACTGTTTGTCATTTCGCTCTAAAACCAGCAGCTCAGATCCTACTGTAGATGTATGGTTTAAGTTCACATGGAAATCTTATACAATATTGCAGTCGATAACTAACTATATTATCAGTGATTGAGCATTAACAGCTGTCTACCATGTCAGTATGCAATTGAGCAGGCTGAATGTACCCTATTTACCCAATGCATTTTTTTGTTGCTGTACACCACTTACTGTATGTGCATTCCTGTCTGTAATTACACTGTTACACAGTCAGCTTTCATCACTAGCTAGCTTGGGGTGTCAGAGCCTTAAATGGTTCAAAGAAATTTTAAAATCTGAATTAGTAATGAGTAATAACCAATTTTACCTTGAGTTATGAAAACAAACAAATGCATAACCAAAGAGAGGCATTGTTTACGCCTCATCAACAGTGTTGCGCTGAATACGTGCTAATCATTTATTTTTATTACTCCCCTTAGAGGCTGATTTTCCACTCCGGCATTTTAAGTAAATTCCTTTTTGGATGTGAAATTAAATACAAGTGAATAAATAAAAGTGATGTACAGTCCTTCAGTGTCAGAGCCTTTCAGTGTGAAAAGAGTAAGAAATGTAGGTACATCCAGAGAGATCTCACCAAAACAGACCACAGGCTTTCCCAAGAGAGCCATTAAAATCTCCTCATCACTAGAGAGCTGTTTGTAAATCTCGCTTCCTTCTAACCTTGAAACACAAGCACACACGCATACATCCAATCGAAGAAAACCTTGAAATAAAACAAGGAAGAGATTAAACAAGAGTCTGACTGCTCTGGCCTTGAATGTATTGCTATTTTTCAGCGCTATCTAATATCTGCAGCAGTTTGCTGAAGTAAGAGCCCTCCCCTAGTCTGAAGCTGTGTTTCAGGGGCACATAACTAACTCTGGGTTCATCCTGCCATTAATATCATCTTATAGGCACTCCCACATATCGAAATGCCACGATGGTTGCTGTGAAAAGCCACCAGGTGACAGAGCGAGTCAGAGGAGCGGAACTGATTGCAATGTGGCGGCTGTTCCTCTCGGCACCATTACCCCACCACCCCTCTTCAAACCCCCAGGTCCAGCTCTTATAAGCCGTGTCTCGGTTCCCTGCTATTGCTGCTGATATTGCCTTGCCATTACATCAGTCACGGCAGCTGCCCCTTAAGGATCCACAGCATAACACGTGGGAGGGAAAGCTATTTCACTCCTATAGTCAAAACCTGCTTTCTCTCTGTCTATAACTTCCCACCTGAGCTTAGACGTGGAAACAAAACACAGTCAAACCCACAAGAGCTTAGTTTACTTTAATGCTTAAAACTACTAGTTTTTTTAATGCTTGCTTCCGAGAGAGATGCAGTACATTCACCCCTTTATTGTGACCTTAAGGAGGAGTGCACTTATAATCTCTTTTGTTCCTAGAACATTTGTTTCTGTTTATCACAGAAATAAAGCTTAAAACTATTTATACAGTGTACTGACTCTGGGTAAACTGAGTAAATTATGTGTTTATTGGGTCAAAGGTCAAAAATCTGTGTTAATAAAGCAGTCTAATGACTCATGTGCTCATGACATTTGAATCTTGCACATTTGGCAAACATTTTGTCACTTTTTTCTTTCATAGCACAAAGCCTCCCTCCAAAGAGGAAAACAAGCTTCCCTTTCTCATTGCTTTCCGCTCTCCCTCCTCTCTCAATATTCCTGCTAAGGGCACATGCCTAAGAGATTGATGTAGTTGGCAAGAGTGTTGCCATGGTGCTACCTGACAGTGAGGAATGAACCACAAAGTGAACACAGGGTGTAAGAGAGTGAGCGAGTGAGTGAGTGAAAGAGAGAAAGAGAAAGCATGTATAACGCAAGTGACAGACATTGAGAGAGGGAGAATGGGGGAGATCTCTGCTTCATAGAGTGTCGACGTAGCCGCAAACTCCATTCTGCAGAATTAAATCACTGTGCTTTCCCATAGACACCTCACTGAATTATTTATGTTCTCTCAACGTCCGCTCCGCCTCTAATAAAGTTACAGCTGCCACTAATCTACAATTTGATGAGGTGAGCTTTAAGCAAGGGGTTCTGGGCAAACATTAAGCGCATATTGTCTCTACAGATTTGATTGCTTTTTTATTGTTATTGTTATTAATGCACTAAGCACAGTTCCTGCAAGTGCCAAACACTACATGAGGGAGAGTGACCCTTGACAATGGAGATATTAACCTGAAAATGAAGTATTCACATTTAAAAATATACCCACATGCCATTTGCCACTAACCTACAAAGTAAACAGCGACTTGTGCCTTGAATAAATATTCCACATAATTTTCAGTTGCAGAGCAGCTGGAAGCATTATTTGGCATTTTATTAAGGTTCAAACTGACTCATTCTTTCCAAATGATTTCTTTCCCCCTGACGCACAACACCAAAACATCAAGTCAGTTGTCACAAAAATAAAACTACAGGCACTTTTTGGTTATGAGGATTGTTATTAGTAAAACATTTTTTCTTGTTATGTGAAGCTTACATTTAATCTAACATTTAATCATTTGTTGTCTTCATTGATTTATTTATTTGTGCTGATAAATTATTTCCCCAAACCCATATTTTCAAATAGTACACTACCCAAAAATAATTAAACGAACCTAACATTTGATTTTAATTTAAAATAGCATAGAATGTTTATTTTGTTTATTAAGAAGTTTATTTGAAATATTTTGACTGCAGGCAATAGGATATATAAAGTTACATAAAATTATCATTTTCCAGACAGAGAAGTCAACTAATTTAAAATGTTTAAAATGTTATCGAAAGAAAAAATAGACTTAAGAGAGTGAAGATACACCTAAATTATCCACACCATTCTATCTCGTAATTATATGACTACTTTAAACAGAATTTATTTAAATACACCTCTCTCCACATAGAGTGCCACTAGACAGAGGCACAATTAGTTCTGGAGTGCCATGTATTGAGCTTGTTAATTGTCCCAGCGGACTGGTATTACAGCACAGACCAGCATGCTATAGTTGCGAAGGCCATTTCCCTTATTATGTCTTCTGTCTGGACAGAGATAAATTGAACTAGTGCAATTGTCTCTGTTAAGAAATGGTATGCAGCTTCAGTTTAATTAATCAAAACAGGAAATCGAAAGCAAAGACGCTCCTGGGATCCAGAATTTGATGTCACACTCACTTGCAGCCGTGCCTTTGCAAAGGGAGGAAAGTAGTTAGCCATTTGTGTGTGTTGGTTCTAGGAGGTCTTAATCACGAGTGCAAGATGCTGTTAGCTTGCAATAGCCCCAAGAGCAGCTTTGGAAACATTCTCTTTGGTAAAAAGGATAGGCCTTTTCATACAGCTAAATGGTTTGTGAAAGGTCCCATTGACTAAATAAGCATGCTGGCTCTCCAGTGCTCTTAGCTTTTGTGTGCTGTGACTGGACTGACAGGACAGAACAGCAGGTTCTCTCATACTGATGGCTGCATCTCAACATCCTTGACAGAGATGTATCATCCAGCGGACACATTAAATGCTCGGCCATCTGACAGATGGAAGCTCAGAGAGGATGAATATGATTCTGAATAACATGTCATTGGGAAGATAGGTGGCTTTATAGATCAATAGCACGCTTAAACCACTCTCTCCCTTACAAACAGAATACTGCTTCAAGAGTGTCAGAGTGCACTCTCAGAAGAGAAAAATCCTTGAAACTCTTATGAAGGCTGTCATCAATCAGAATGTATTGGCTGTGTGTGTAATAACTCCAGTTTCACTTGTTTTTGCAGTAATGGCTCCAGTCACAGTGGTTCTACTCTTCTCTAATGTTTTAAGCCTCCAGCCACAGCTGATTCACCACTTACAGGTGTCAGACTCAATCTTCAAGGCTGCCATGATGCATGGGTGTGATATACAGTAAAGTGACAAAGGGGAATATAATAGAAATAGCTTTCTGGACTACTAAGTGACTGTCATAAAGACAGTTTGGTGTGTAAAAGTAAAATATTTTTGATTGTTTGCTTAAATTTGAGTGTGCTGAGGGTAGTGGTATCATGTGTAAGTGGATATTTGGGGATTGAACCAGACATTTGGATTAGTAGGATTCAGTCTGTTTAATAAAAACACTATAGTGGTATAGTAGTATAAGGCTAAATACAATTAAATAAAATGTTTAATCAGAGAAGAATCATTTTCTTATTTACTTTAGTGTCAGCTAATTAATAGTAATTTTTAGTACTATAATGCTTGCATCTATTATTTTTAGATTTTAGAATATTCCAAAATCTCTGTTCTGTTTCTTCTGGCAGATGACATAAGGTGTCAAAACAAAACACTGATCATGAATTAGAAGCACAAATTAAGGATTTGTAAAAAACAAAAAAAAGGTAAGTAACATAATACTGTCAACAGAAGTGAGGAAAGTGTTTATTACATTTGAAATATGAATATTTATTGTGCCAAAAAAGCCATGTACTTGCAAGCAAGCCACATTGCATTTGGTAACCTGATTTTACAATGTGCGACATGTCTCTTGGGTCAGCATCTTTGTTGGCAACATTGTGATTAACCAATCAGATTTGAAGAGACATTTACAGTTTTTGTTAAGTTCAGGTTAACAATCAGTGTTTGGTTCTTGTATATCAGTGTCTGTCATCTATCAGTCCTCAATGAAACAGCCCCTCCTAACTTTACTTTCATGAATGTCTGCAGAGCTGTTAGGAGAGGTGAAGGTGTAGCTACTCTGTTTGTAGATGTTTAACAATGTAAGCAAGTGTCATTTGGTCATTACTTGTCTTTTGAATATCTTGGGATTGTGCTGAAAGGTGCTCCATGAATTCTATTTATCATTATCTACAAGCCTCCAAAATACTCTCCAGACTTTATTGAAGAGTTCACTGTTATCAATGATCTCCTCAGAGTTCGACTGGTTTGCTATTGCAGGGGATTGTAATTTTCCCATAGAAAATGCAGAAATCAAAACTGCAAAAGCAATAATAACCATTTTAAACACTTTTGACCTGATTCAGCATGTGCATAGACCCACACACAATCGTGGACACACTCTTGATTTACTTATTAGTAAGGGTCTAAACATTTCATCCATTGTCATTAAGGACTTAGCACTATCTGATCACGCACGTCCTGTGTTACACCCGCGGCTTCTCCATCACGTCCTCCGGTTCACCAGAGGGAGCCATCACCTGAGTACTAACTCACCAATCGGACTCTAAATCCCACAATGCCTCATACCTGGGACTGATCTAGCACACCTGTTGTTACCACGCCCTGTCACTCAT
>JAUMHP010000088.1:25664-38179 GCA_032361065.1 Enteromius trimaculatus | reverse complement strand
GACCACGGTGCCCGTAGGGACCAATGGAAGGTCATTGCAGCTGGAGGGAGCCAAACTGTGCGTTCCTGAACTAGAGAGTATTTTCAACTATAGAGAAGGGTTTTCGACCTTCACGAGGATTGATCAGATCCTCCTGTTGTTACAGTTTGGCAGACCGAGGGGCGCGCTCTGGGGAACGGAGGAACGTGCAGTCTGCAGTATGGAATGTCCCACTGGGCACTGTCACATAAGCAGATGCCTAAGGGTCTAGTTCCGCCCGCAGGGGGATACTAGACACACATAGGCGGGCCAAGGGAAGACACGCGCTTACCAACGCAGCCCGCAGCTCTGCAAATATCTGCCAGCGAGGCCCCGTGTGCCAACGCATGGGAGGACGCTACACCCCTAGTGGAGTGAGCACGCACCCCAAGGGGACACGGCTTGTCTTGGGCTTGGTAAGCCAAGACGATGGCATCCACTATCCAGTGGGCTAACCTCTGCTTGGAGACAGCCTTCCCTTTCTGCTGACCTCCATAACAGACAAAGAGCTGCTCAGAGCTACGGAAGCTATGGGTGCGGTCCACGTAGAGGCGCAATGCTATTATGGGAAACAGCAACGCCAAAGCTGGGTCTGCCTCCTCCGAAAGAATGGCTTGCAGGTTTGTGTCGAGGAAGAATCAAGACATGGAAGTAAGCGTCCTTCAGGTCGGCCGCTGCAAACCAATCCTGTCGCTGAACGCATTTGGCTATGCGTTTCTGTGTCAACATTCTGAACGGCAGCCTGTGTAAGGCGTGGTTCAGAACTCGCAGGTCCAGGATTGGCCAGAGACCGCCGCCCTTCTTCGGCACAATGAAGTATGGGCTGTAAAAACCAGACTGCATCTCGGCTGGAGGGACCGGTTCTATTGCATCCTACTACTGCAGGGCTGGGTTGAGCAGCGGACTGACTCAAGAGGGAGGGACTGGCCGAAAGCCCGGGAGGAAGCGGGGCTTCCAAGAACCGTGACTTTCTGGCCACTGGCAAAGCGGGGTGCTGTGCACGACCGTGAGGCAGTCGTTGACTCCAGGGCCCAGAGAGTGATGTGTTTGTTCTATCTTTGACCAATTAGGGTACCGCAAAAGGGAACAAAAGATTCTCCACCCAACCCTCCCCGGATGGAGGGAGCGGTGTGAACAAATCCATCGCCTGTCCGGGCCTCCCGTCTCAGGGCGGCTTAGGTGCTTTACGAGAGGGCTTAGCGCTCGCTGGAGACGGGGAGGGGGCCGCCCGCTTGCGCTGGGCGACGAGCAGACCGAGACTGGCCCTGCGGCGGACGGGTGGCAGCTGAAGGGTCACGCCGGGGCAGGATGTACTGGATCGCCTCGGTCTGTCTCTGCACCGCGGAGAACTGCTGAGCGAAGTTCTCCACGGTGTCGCCGAATAGCGAGGGCGAGTGCACCGCCACAGCCGTTCGACCTGGGGAATGCCCTCGTATCCCTTGACTGCTCCCCCGTCAAGGGTAGTCAGGGCGGAGGATGGTGACGGAACGGTTCTGGCTTTAAAAGGAGCCTCCCACGATCTCGTCACCTCCTTATGCACGTCGTCAAAGAAAGGTACCGGGGCCGGATGCGGGAGGGCACCACGGACAGACCCCAAGTACCAATCATCGAGCCGAGAAGCCTCCGGGCTGCGAGGTTTTGACACCTCGAGCCAGATGCTCTCGGCTGCACGAACCTCAGCACGTGGAACGGTCGCTGATGCACTCGACTCTCCCCGGAGGAGCGAGAGGCTGCACAGCCAGGGGCAATTCCTCACAATGAAGGCATGTCCCTACCGCGAACGCGTCTTCAGCGTGCTGGAGCCTCAGGCACTGAAGGCAGCGTTCGTGGCCGTCATTGGCAAAAGATAGTGACCACAACCAGAAGGACACGGCCGGAAAGGCATCTTCCAAAAAAGACGGCTACCAACCGTGTCACAGACTGCTTACCTTGTGAGATGCTCAAGGAAATTACTGAATCAACAGGAACTTCGTTGAAGTGCAACGTAACGCCACAAAAAACAGCCTCCGCTCGAAAAGTATAACAATACTTGCAGCACTTGCGTTCAGTTAGAGAACCACACATGGGCAGCTCTCGGCTCCAAAGCAAAATCTGAAGAGTGGATGCAGCTGCAGCCTAATTATACCTGCGTGGCTGGGGGTGGCTTAGCATGCAAATTCCACTAGCCAGTCAGAAGAAATTCAGGGCTCCCAAGTCAATGACCCAGTCTGTCGTCACGACATAACGTTGTAGTTACCGACAGACAAGGGAACTATTAAGTACTACGTGATTCAGTCAGAGACATTGAGTGATTTTACTTTTACAATAGCAACTAAATTAGGCTGCGGTCTCTTTAAAACTGAATACAAGCAAATGCATTGTACTGAAACATGTGCGTTACCATTTACATTCACGAAATGGACTCTGTTTACCTGAATGATAGTAAAAATGGACAATTTGAAATCATTTTGTGTGTAATTCTCCATTCAAGAGTAACTTACTCGCACTGTGTGAGTCGTGCTGTGTGTATGTGTTTCAGTGTGTGCGCTCAGAAACCGGACTGAACTGAGCTCTCTCTTCCATCTCCAAACATATCCATATGCCTGCTCTTCCCTTAATCCCACATATTAAGATTTTTTAACGTTTTATTAGACATGCAGCAAGTGTATAGCTTAAAGTTCATGTACACATCTAACCTCCGAACCACGCAGCACATTCGTTCTGAAATACTCTCTTTCCAATCGTCCTTTCATAACATTATCGTCTCGTTTTTATTCGTTGACAAAAATGTCAATAGTTTTTGGTCATTTCAAAAATGATTTGAATGATTGGCTCATGCTTCACCGGCCAAACTGGCTGGTAAGTTTTTAACGATACCCGCCAAAATGATTTTTAACCCGCATTTGGTGGGTTGGCGGGTGTTAATTTCGAGCCCTGCCTATAATGTCACAAAATTAATGGTCAAATTATGTACTATTGTATTAACATTTTATTGACTAAAAATGTGTTAGAAAACGTTTATCTCAAAGACGAGTTCGTTTAGAATCAGTTAGATATAGCAGGTCGGCTGACTTAATTTTCTTCTCATACATTCCCGTAGCGCCACAGTGCATTTCCCCGTTGAAGCCCAGCGTCCACTGACTTCAAAGAGGCTGCTTTGAGCGGTTTTTTTCAGTGCTTTGCAAATTAGACGGTCATTGGACAAGCGCTGCGATTATGTCCGCCCACGGACGCTTCAGCGTGATGACTGGAGGGTTTGTCGAAAGATTGCATCTCCTTTTGACTGACAGCAATTTTGTATTATAAGGAATCGCTGAAGCTATTCACACTCAGTGAGTCCCATCGCGGATTTCTCAAGTTCAGTCAAAATAAAAACTGCTGCAACCTATTTCTTTACATTTGCTTGGCTAAATTGCTTGATTTTCATCATACATTTCACACAATTATACACCACATTCCTTGTTTCACTTTTACAGAGTTGAATTTTTTTTTAGATCGTTCATTCATTCATTCATAAGCTGTGTGCTTTAAATAAATAAACATAAAGCTGTGTGATTACTTGGTGTTCCTTAAAGACATGCACTCAGCTTTACAAACTGTTCTCATTAGTGGCAACAGTTGGAGCTACATCTGCAGGTGTAGAAAGGAGATTCTCCTGTTTAAAGCGCCTCAAGTCCTACACCCGAAACACAATGGGCCAAGGCCATTTATGCAGCCTAGCTCTGCTGGCCATTGAGAGGACACTGGTCAAGTCACTGGAAAAGACGCCTAGTTGGTCACAGACCATTTTCTTGAAAAGGAACGTAGGGCAGAATTTACTTTTAAATAAATAGTCAATTTTATGATGTAGTCCAAAAATGAGCTTCCCCTATTTGACAGACCAGCAGCCGCCACTGTTTTGTCATATAGAAAGTATATGTCAAGTAATTAGAATTAAAACATTGTAAATTAAACTGTTGGTTAGAGCATCCATTGTGTTACCTCATTCATGTTTTCAACAATTTCTTTATAAGTACTATTACAGAAAATACTTCCATAATCCATAATCAAATAAATAAATATATATTTAGTATAAAGTTATCTGAAGTATAAATCTTTTTTTTTCTAATTTAGTAAATATTATGTGATAATAAACATACATTCAATTGCAGCATGTTAGTTTCATTACGATGCAAATATTTTCTGAAGTATGAACGTGTTTAAATGTTTTTGTTTTGTTTTTTTCTCAGACAGACAGTTACAATTTCATTTTGTGTGTTTCCCTGGAAGTTGAATTAACAATAACAGTGACATTCCAGAGAAAGTTGGAAGGGAGTAAAGCCTGTGTTTGCTATTCAAAAAAGTGTAGGCCAATCTGGCTAAAGAAACACTGGTAACACTTTACAATAATGTGTAATTTGTTAACATTATTTAATTAATTAACATGAAGAATCAAGGAACAGTACATTAATTGCACTCTTTATTATTCTTTGTTAATGTTAGTTCATAAAAATATAGTCATTAATTGTTAGTTCATGTTAGTTCACGGTTCATTAACTAACAAACAAAGCTTGCGATTTTAATAATGCATTAGTAAATGCTGAAATTAACATTAACTAAGATTAATAAATGCTGTAGAAGTATTGTTCATTCTTAGTTCATGTTACCTAATGTAGTTAACTAATGTTAACTAATGAACCTTATTGTAAAGTGTTACCGAAAAACTTTAAACATGCCGATTGTCAGTACATTATGTTACTGTTACCCCTTAACCCAACTTACACCAGGAATGAAGCTACTGGATTTGCAAGCTCTCACATCACTGAATCTGCTGTTAAAATGAACCATACATTCATCATATCATCATGCAATGAGTTCATCAATCAATATCATGTGAAAATCAGGTGCGGGTCAGAAAAATATAGGTGTGGATGGGTGCCATGTGGATAATTTATTTGAAGGAGCAGATTCAGAGCTCATCTGGCCATCTCTACAGCATGTGTTATTTACTACCTTTAAATTATATAAAGATATTCTATGGCTGTATTCGAAATGGCATACTTGCTTACTGCTTACTACCCAGTATCCAGTGTATACTGCCTACTACTTTTAAAAGGAATAGTGTGTGAAACAGTATACAATAAGCAACAAAAGTATGCTTAATTGTCATATGACAAACACAAATATTAATTCAGCACAGCTGTCAAGGCTGTTACGCTACAAACAATTGTGCTCATTGATCTTTTTACAAAAGTTTGTTAATAATGCTCACAGTAGTAAACAATGCAAACTTGTGCAACTGACCTCATTTCATAATTGATAAACTTGGCATAGCTCAGTGTTGATTCAGAGGACCCCGTATGATAATTAATCTCCCTATTTCCTAATTACCATATCAGAGCTAAAGCTTCCCCTTTAAATACCTCCAACTTCCTCTCCTTTGTATCTTCGTTCTTTTATCTATCGCTAACTCCCAATCCGGATACTCGTCTGGAGTTCCGAGCCGAGGACACCATTCCCCCTACCACCAACAGGCTGCCGCCTCGGCCGGGGCTCCATGTATCCCCTTAGCAGCGGAGTCCACGACTCTTCCTCCACATATGCCACGAGTTAGGGTGGACTCAGCCGAAACCAGTTCCTCCCATTCGAACCCGAGCTTCGAACCCACTTCCCTGACCTGAGCATCGGCTTATTTTCTTACCCCGAACAATGGCTCATTTTCCAAGCATTGGCTATTCCCAGAGCACTTGTCCAAATCCCCTAGCATCGGCTTAAATCCCAACCCCCTGAACATTGGTTTCTATTTCCCCGAGCATTTGTCTCTATTTTTCCCAGAGCATTTGTCTCTATTTTTCCCCGAGCAATGGCCTCTATTTTTCTCCCCGAGCATTAGAGCATTAGCTCAATCCTTAACGGAGCAGCATCATTATTTCGTCCAAATTTTAATGTTGGTCTCACGTCCCCAAGCATTGGTCTCATTTCCCAATTTTTCAACCCATGTCTTCCATGTTCATTTTCTTTACAGGTGTAGCATATCAGAGTAAATCAGATACTTAAGATTCAGTCAGAAAATTGAAACGTGAGGAGCCTAATTCCACAAAGAGGTCTCAAGACAACAGGAAGTCATAAATCAGCCCAGGGCAATTTAGATTTATGGTTTGGTAGGAGAAAGTTTAAATGCCACATTGCGAAACCAACTAAAGTGGTGTTGTTATTTGTACAGTGTTGAAATGCATTTCAGGTTACATGCTTAACTGTACTTGCAATGCAGCAATTCAACTAGACTCAACTAGAGGTTATTTTCGTTGCCAGAGCGACGATCATGACACAGAAGTCTTACGGAGCAACTTTGAAACATTAACATTCAGTGGTTAAATACAGTGTTTGTTTGGGCAACGCTAAAGTGATTTAACACTTTAAACACCTTAACCAATACACTTTTTGGTCTTTTTTTTCTCTCCCTTTTCCCACTTAATTTGATGTGTTTTGACTAGAAAGGGAAATGCTACAACACAATTATTAATTGTGCCAAATTCAAAGTTAATTACAAAATTTAATTTATTTGGAGTCATTCAAGTTTCTCCTCAGATCATTTCATATGATCATTATTTCTTGTATTCTTTTTTGGGCCTAATCATTCTAGGTACAAATAAACTTTGAAAGTTTTTGCTTGTTTTCCCATTAAGTATTTTTCTTACCATTTTCTTTCTCTCTGTGCATCCTAACTTAAGAACGACACAACTGAACCCTATAGGAGACATTGTTATTCCTCATAAACGTTTTCTTATGCAGCAACTAAACCAACACTATACTCGTAGTTGGGATTAACAACAACAGAGCCTACTAGTGGACCCGATCCACTGTCTTCTTTCCTTCTCTCCTGTTTTCTCCTGCATTCTTTCATCTCAAACTTTGTATTTGCAGGGACCTGTAAGAACCATCAATCAATTCTAAGTGAGTGAGCTACATAATTGCGTCAAATACCGTTCTTCGTTCTTTCTAACCTTTTTTACATTTGAAAACGCAACCAAAATGTAACATCTCATCTGACGCTGAGATCTATTTAACAGAGATAAGTTAGAGCAACCGTCACATTTGCAGCCTCCTTGGTGAGTGAAGGGTGTCAATCCTGTCAGACTAAGAAAAGAGAT
Organism: Enteromius trimaculatus; assembly: GCA_032361065.1. Taxonomy (NCBI): domain Eukaryota; kingdom Metazoa; phylum Chordata; class Actinopteri; order Cypriniformes; family Cyprinidae; genus Enteromius; species Enteromius trimaculatus. The sequence goes on along the minus strand of JAUMHP010000088.1, from coordinate 31,052 downwards.
ATCAGCACTATTACTCTTTTGTCTAAACAGAGACATAATTAGTTTTACCTTTTTAATAACATTTAATTAAACAATTAAATTGAAAATTTAATTGTTCTTTTCCGGGAACTCTCACTGCGTCCGGAGACGCTATGGGGAACCCCTTCATGCGTGACAGCTATGAATCTGCTGTACCAATGTCCAATGGGCGTGACGTCAGGGCGGTGACATCAGACCAGGAAATATATAATGCACAAGGTGCCTGCTCGCGCTAGCTTTCTGCTGTTCAGAACGCACTCTCTGTGCCATCATGCAAACTGTGTGTCTGTGTGTGAGTGAAAGAATGAAAAAGACCTTATTTCCCCAGCCCTTGACTGTGTGCATGAGAATAGTTTAATAAGATTGAGTGATTGTGAAATACAAAGAAAAGGATCCTCTTTTTTGATCCTCCTCTTTCAACAAGAGTTAAAAAGATCCTATTTCCCCAGCCCTTTAGTCTGTGTGTGAAAATAGTTTAAAAAGATAGAGTGATTGTGAAAATAAAACAAAAACAATCCTCTATTTTTGATCAACTCCTCCACAGCTATCTTTGAGAAAAAAAGAACAAACATGAGTAAGACAAGCAAAGGAAAAGGCAGGCAGAGTTTTAAACGCTGTGTGTCTCCTTTCATCCCTCACTGGTTGGGGAGCAGTCATGAGTGGCCGCTCAACCCACGATCTGTGGAAGGGTCGCCATCTTTTGTGGCACATAAACTGCTTGGAGATGCTGGCCATGTTCCTAGCTTAGTATGCACTGACAACACAGCGGTGGTCTCATACATAAACCACCATACGTAATACATGGTGGTTGATGTATGAGACCACCGCTGTATTGTCAGTACTGTGGTCAAGGCCACTTTACAAACTGGTGCACAAGGTCCTCCTTTGGAGTCAGGGAAAGATCCGCTCATTGAAAGCGATGTACATTCCTGGTTGGTTGAATGTGGAAGCAGACGTCCTGTCGAGACAGGGGCTGAGGCTCTGGGAATGGATGCTTCACCCAGAAGTGGTGGAGCAGATATGGAAGAGATCTTACAGAGCCGAGGTGGACCTCTTTGCCAATCACCAGAATCACAATTTCACAATCACTGACACAAGACTTAGTTGTCCCACCACACTTAGGCTTCTACTCCACACAGATCTGTGTCAGTCTCTATTATCCCCAGCGTGCCACCATGCCACAGACTGCAGACCCCTTTACCTATGGGGAAGATGTTAACACTTGGCTGAGAAGCATGAAAGACAGCCTCATCCCCAAGATGGTTAAACTGGAATTATTTTGAATAATAATCTTAATCCTGAGAAGATTCCCATGTGACAACAACCACGAGGAGTTAGTAAAGATCACCTGTTCCCTAACTGTTCACTTTACAAACTGGCGTGCAAGATCCTCCTTTGGAGTCAGGGAAAGATCCGCTCATTGAAAGCGATATACATTCCTGGCCGGTTGAATGTGGAAGCGGACGTCCTGTCGAGACAGGGGCTGAGGTCCGGGGAATGGATGCTTCACCCAGAAGTGGTGGAGCAGATATGGAAATAATTTTTTTACAGAGCCAAGGTGGACCTCTTTGCCAATCACCAAAATGCACAATGTCCCCTCTGGTACTCTCTAGCTCTCTGCGATGATACAGACTTGGCCGAGGCTACGTCTGTATGCCTTCCCCCCCATCGCTCTGCTCCCGGGAGTTCTAGCGAGAGTGCGCCAAGATGGAGTCAGTCAACCCAAACTCCACAGAGGCTTACAGCTTCCAGTCCCACCTGCATGACATTGAATTTCATTTGGAAATGAGACCTTATGTGACTGACAGAGACCGGTTATACTTCCTGAGAGCCACAGCCGGTCCCGAGGTATGAAACTTCCTAGATCGACAGCCCAGTGAAACAAAGTTAAACGACCAGCGATTTTGTGAGGTCTTAATTAAAGAGTTTACAGATCCTGAGTCTGAACATGGACTGTTAACTGCCTTGGAAACCAAACAAGGTCGACAAGAAACTCCACAAACCTACTACAACCAACTCCAACAAGCCTTCTTTGGTGCACACCACCAACCTGACATTGAAGAGGATTTGAACTTCAAAAGTCTCTTCCTAAGAAATCTGCACCCTGGAGTCAGTCACCATCAGCCGTCATGGCTTGTCCGCGCTCCATGACCAACCACCCAGAACAAGCAAGTCTCTCACGGCCAACCGTTGATAAAAACACTGAGGTACCACAGAACATCACCTCAGTCACCCAGCACCCACTGTTAGGTAAACTCCAGCTTCAAGATCCACATTACTGTCTGTGCAACAGAAACCACCAGAGCACAGAAGGTCAGAAAGTCTGCCACAACCAGAAGGCATCACAAGAGGAATGCAACATAGGAGACAAAGTTTGCACCCTAGCTTCAAACAGTCATGTCAAACTACCTCTGAATGTCTGCTAAAAATCTTCCTGCCTTGCTGGACTGACTCCAATCAGATCATAGACATGCCCTCATCCAAGCCACGGATGCAGAGAACCAGTCTTCTGACATACCCGAAAAGGGGGGAGACAACACAGACTGAAACAGATCTGACCACACTGCACTACACCCCTAACACACACAACATTACCTACACCAGAGGTAACCACATCCACTGACAAAACATTCAACAAACCGATTACTCCCACAAGGATAATATCCTAATTTGGGTGTAACATAAAGTTACCTACACCCATACAGCGAATATCACAATAAGTAGAAAACCTGACACTAAGTTGAGGTACATGACACACTAGCTGCAGCTGACCTCCTAGCTCAACAGTAGTTGCAAGCCATGCTAGGAAAGCAGCTTTGTTTTGTTTTGTTCTTCTTTCACCTATCCTCTTCCTTTCTCTCTTTCTTTAGTAGGTGAAATAACTAGACACCCTGCACAGGTCAAAGGTCTGATATTAGGATTGACTCACCACCACACCTAATATCCGCAAGCCACTTCAAACTGAAGGGAAGCCAGAGAGCTTTATGCATGATATGTCCACTCATTTAACGACAAAAGACGTCACCCAAAAGGTGAACATTTTTAGGTTAAGACAATTAAAAAAAGAGCAAACAAATTTTAACCCCTAAATTTGATTTCAACAATTTCCAAACTGAACCTAATTTTTTTCAATTTACCTAAATGTAGTGACTAATTGAACTTGACCGCCTGTACCCAAATAACCTGATGCTCTGCACCAGTACAGTAACTGTTATGGAGGTGTTGTCTTGTTGTTTGCTCTGTGGTCTTGTTTTCAAATTCTTCCCAACAACACATCACCCACCGAAGGGGGGAATATGTAGCAAATCAGAGTAAATCAGACACTTAAGATTTTATCGGAACATTGAAACATGAGGAGTCGAATTCCACAAAGAGGCCTCAAGACAACAAAGTCATAAATCAACCTGTCGCCTACCTCTTGTAAGCAGATCCAACAGACATTGTCACAGCTTGCAACATTAACACAAAAGAATACATATTGAGAATCCCAACTCAGGAAGGAGATTGTCAATATTGTGCAAATAACCAAGAGAATGGTCAAAGACCAGACCCTACCCAGCCCTCACCTCCTAGGGGTTGATCCCCTAGGGCTCGGTGTCCGCTGGGCTCTCTGCCTGCTCCCCGGACAGCACGCCAAACATGCTTACTATTGGTTATTTAATGAGGAAGGGGAACTCGTGAAATATCCTTTCTTTAACAGACCAGTTATATTTTTGCAGTTACGCTGATTGGAAAAAGTGATATACGCTATTTTAGTTACACTTAATGCAAATAATGCTAAATTCTGTTAACATTAAAATACCAGCATTTTATTTAGATATTTATACTTCAGTTCTATAGTACATTATAAAAACAGTATACAATAACATTGAGTGTAAATTATCACATAAAGCACTCCATGCTTTTTTAGTAGAATTGAATTGTGTTTGCAAAATTGAAATATAATTTTTATTTCTGTGATATTGTTTATAGATACATAGCGGAAGTTTGTACTTAACTATATACATAAAAAAGTGTTATATTTATAATAACTATTCCCTGCCTCCAGTTCAGTCGTGCGTTTGAGGATAAAACGTTACTTGGAGCGCGTATCCCACCCAGTGTCTTCAGATGCATACATCAAATTTCAGCCTAAATAGCAAGTAATCCAGGCATTTTGTGCATTCAGAAAATTCAAATACTATTCAAAGTATACAGACAGCATACTGCAATATAGCAGGAGTTGTATGGTAGTATGGCATTTCGAACACAGCTTCTGTACTGATTTTAGTGGATTTGAGTTATATTTAACAGATTCTGGCAAACAGAAAATTTGTAAACAGCATACATACTGAATACTGCAGAAATAGTAAGAGTAGTATGATTATATGGCATTTTGGACACAGCCTCAATTTCAGCTTTATATTGGCCACCTTACTCTCTAAAATATTTGCATCGGCCATAAAAACAAAAATCAATAAATACATTAAAAAAAAAAAAAAAAACACATTGGTCGACAATTATTTGTATTTGCAAGCATACCCAACATCCAGTACAGCCTGTGAGTATGATGGTGGCAAGTCTATTGCTGTTCGTTGATATTGTGAAAGAGAGAGCAACTGGAGACTATGGGCTGAGCTGAATGCCTCTGTTGAGGATGAACACTGGGGTGAAAGGTCATGGCTTCCAGGATGGGCATGTCCTCTGTCCAGAATGACAAGCCGGGAGAGCAGGAGTGGTCGGTGGCAAGCACCTCTGTAAACCCCCTGTGGTAACAAGACACTTTGCTTTCTCTGATGGTGCAGAACAAGGGCCAGCAATGCCACTACCAGGACAAAGATGATGGCACTGCCAATAACTGCATACGTGATACTGGGGTAATAGTTTAGTCGATAGTCCAGTGTCACAAAGTCCTGTCCAGGGGATTCTGAGAAAAATAGAAAATAATTTTAGTTTTTTTAGGAACATTCCTATCACTGATATTACTGGGTTTATTTTTGTTAGTTAGTTTGTTTTCCCCCCACAAAGTATTCAAGGGAGACACTCTTTAGTTGTGTCATGGATAGACCATTAAGCCATTGATCTGAATATGTATATGTACATAAAACAAAATTATAAGCTCCGATTTTATAAAAACATAATTTTTAAACATAATAGTTTATTCAGTAAGAGTGTAGTGTTTTAATACAAATGGTAATAAATATAGAACCAAGAATTTAAAAAAGTCTACTGGTCAAAATTATAAGCCCTCTGATGTTAAAGGTACTGTATGTAGGATTGACACAGAGTGGTTGAACTAGTTATTGCAGTTCAAATTCAAAATATTGGAGATGTTTTTTTTTTTGTTTTTTTTTTTTTGTTTACCGATTAACAATTTAAATTATTCTCTGT
>JAUMHP010000088.1:2657-16243 GCA_032361065.1 Enteromius trimaculatus | reverse complement strand
TTTAGGTGCTGATCTTGAATTTTGTTATCTTAATTTAGAAACTTGATACCTTTTAAACCTGCTTTACTTTCTGTTACTCTTCCCTCGTGAGACCGAGAGCCATCTAGACTTGACGCCAGTTGTAACGTCAATCTGTAACATGGACTTCGCCATTATTAAAACAATTACTCAGGGATTGGGTTTGATCACGTAGTGATCAATGTGTTAACTTAATGATAAATGATATCAGTAATCAGGAAGTCTCCGTTCCCATCCAGTTTGATATCTGGCCATAATTTTCCACGCACACTTCGCCTCTGCATGTCCTAACGATTTCAACAAGTTAGAAGGAATCAAGCAGTAAATTTATTCTTGCCAGGCATAGTAACATATCAATTAAAATAATCCAATCAACATATCAATTTAAGAGAATATATCGTCAACAGATAGTTACACAAATGATCAGCATAAAACATAAAATCAAAATAAGAAAATGCTTCAGAGACTCATACCTGGCAAATTAACAGAGGAACACATGGCTTCTCTGGGAAGATCTGAGTACAGAATGCTTCTTTGAGCTTTTCGCCAATTCTCTTTAAGTACCCCGATCTAAACAAAGCAGTCATAAAATTTAGTGCCCCAAAGTTCCTCCAGGCCTTTTGCTGGGATGTCACGAGAGGCCACCTGTTCCTTCCTGGGGGGAAGATAATTAACTTCTGACAGAGATTTTATTAGGGGGCAGAACCTCACCAGTGGGACAGAGTTTTCTTAAGATTTGAAATCTGTTTCACTGATGTAAGGGCAAGACCATATTTCCAACCATAATGAGACCATGAAAACGATACTAAATATGAATATGTTATTATTATGAATTATGAAGGTACATACACTGCAAATTTTAAATTCCTTTCCACAACTCTAAGTCACCCTTTATTGACCTGGGAGTATGAGGTGCTGTAAACTCAGAGGGGGAAAGGGGGGCTTGGAGATGGGTGTGAGAGCCCGAGCAGATGTCCTTTTCTCCAGATCTTTCTCGCAGATTGGGGAAGCAAATTACTTTATTATCCTAAGCTGTGCTCCGAGAAGTTTCTCTGAAATTTGTCGCAGGGAGATCAAGGCATTCTTACAGGAGCTTAGCGTCCGAGAGATGTTGTCTGACAGCAGTTCCGCTCCGACTCTGCTGGGGTGCAGGCCGTCAGCACGGAAAAGTCTAGGACGCTCCCAGAAAAGATTCCAATTATTACAGTTTTTCTCAAACGCTAAAACACATTTCACAAATATTTCCTCCGTGTTCCCCAATGTCTAAACACAACACCCTTTTCTAAAGCTACAACACAACCACACCTTTTCACTTCAAAACTCAAACTTTCACACCAAAACAGCAGCTTGAAGATTTCAAAAATGTAAACACTATACACATCATTATACACTACAGTAAAACAATTGAAAACACAATGCTCAAGTTGTGAGAAGGTTCTTTGTTTCATAACTGCCAATGCATATTTTAAGAAACTTTACAGTAACAGATCTTCTTAGATCTCTGCAGTGGATTAGGCATTTAGATTTGTGAGTTTCATATAAAGAGTAAAAATCTATATAAAATTCTGCATGTACACTACTGTAACACAACTCAATGCAAAAACAGACTCTATTGCACACAAAAGTACTCTTGAAAGCGAATGATCGGTTGTGTGTTTTTTTTTAAATTTACTTTATTCACTTACTTTATTCATATCAGCTGCATCAGGTGCATCACCTCACCTCATCCACATCACAGGCTAAATTGTCTCTTGCCAGGCATCGTGGGAAAAACACCCTGGAATGGCAAATCCATCCTTGGAAGGGTTCCACTGGGATGTCAACACAGGCCAGCTCCATTGCCCTTAGGAGGTTCTCTCTAGTGTACAGTTGTCTGTCATAAACCTTCCATCGGTTGTCTGTCATAAACCTTCCATCTCTACGATGAGAAGAACTCATCTATAGGGTTCAGGAAAGGGGGGTAGAGTGGCAGACAGACATTTAAAAAGTGGTTGTTGTTGGTGGTGAACCACTCTGATTTGGTTTGTTCTGCGGTTAATTGACATGTTTTACAATAACAACTGATTCAAAACCAATAGACTACTTTCACAGGCTTTTAAAACTGTATTGTGACAAAGAAAACAATAGAGTACAATAGCCGTTGTGTTGTGTTGTCTGAATGCCCTGATAATGATAGCCACGATGAACCTACTCAGGTTTGGACGGACGGACTCCTGCTTCAGCCATCGTCATGCCATGGACAATGACATGGTCAATGAATGTTGCTCGCATCTCGTCCATAATGATGGTGCAAGGTTGTCTTGCTCTCCATCCTGGCCTCCTCCTCTGATCTGACCTCCTCTTCCTCATTGGCCTGCTCCTCTTCTTCCATTGCCAAATCTTCTCCTTCCTCTGACTCGAATTCCTCTTCCCCTGACTCTGCCTTCATCCATTGTGATCTTCAGCAAACTGTGCACTCTGAACTTGCTTTTATTCATGTGGTCACAGCATTTGCAACAATTGTCTTCAATTTTGACTTGTTGTGTGTAATAAATAACGCCAGGTGTGTTTATTGTGTTCAAATATTGCTGACTGTGGCAAGCATTTTGGATCACATGAGCTTTCATTTGAGAATATGAGCGGAGTTCTTTTGCAACTTGTGTTTTAGCATGGAAAAATGTGTTTAGATTTATGAGAACAGAAGATTGTATTTTGTGAATGGTGTCTTTATGTGAAATGTGTTTATGATACTGGAAAATGATGGCTAGATTTAGTAAATGTGTTTAGACAACTGGTCATTTGGTTTAGAGGATTGGCTTTTGTGTTTTAGCATTTGAGAAAAACTGTAATATATGTAATATAAGTGTACACGCATATTGTATTTGTAACATTGTCCACTAGGGGTCACCCTCAACTGTTGGATGAAATTTACACCTCTGCTTGATTTTACTGCTTACATTTTTTGTCTACATTTTTTGCCTATTGCTTACACACTTACACGCAAAATTTGGCCCATTGTGTCAAAACAAAACAATCAGACATAGCACTTGAAGATTAACAAATCACATCTATGACAAAAAGAAACACTGCAACCAAAACTTAACACTCCTTTCAAAAAGTCAAATTCTTGCAACAAAACCACACACACAAGCACCATTTGAATTACTCTTTCACATCAGCAGCAACACACTGATGGGCTTTATATATAACACTGCAGTCTTTGTGTTTCTAGTTTTATTCATTTTTATTCATTTGCTGTAGAATTTCTGCAGTAATCAGTGTTTTTACAAAAACAAACAAACATTTCTTATAGAAACAATGAAAAATGTTATCACAAATCATCAAATTTAGCAACAACAACAAAAAAAAAAATACTAGATTTACTAGTTTTGTGTGCGTGGGCAGCTGAAGGGAGTTTATGGATCCCACCTTCTATTTGGGTCTGTATTCTGCACTTATTTCACACCTTACTGTACATACTGTAACATCACAATGGTATTGCTTTACATTTACTTCACAGCACTACCCATTTCTGTATAGTATAGTTAGTGCAGTAATACCGTTATATGATACAGAATCATGTGACGCATACAGTAGGTACAGCTGAAGATATAGATGTTCCCCAGTCAGAATGTCTTTACAGTTTTTGCCTATTGCTTACACACTAATAGCGAATGCTTACACCAAAGCCTCAATAGCCTCTCTGGATGACACTCCAGCGCTCCATGAACTATGTGTCTGTTTTCATTCATGGACTCTCATTTAATGAACTTTTGTCTTGAAAATTTAGCAAAAAGTGTGAAAGCATTAGGCAAAAACTGTAATCCCTGTTTGTGTCTGTGTTGAGACACGATCCATCATTTATTGTCACAGTGTTTTGTAGAGTGTTATTGAGTTTCTCCGTGTCCCTAGTCTCTTTGTATTCAGTGTTTTGGATTTCCTGGTTTCGACCCCACTTCCCTGGGACTATCGCTCTCGTCTCGCTCCCTGAATTCTGTCTACTCCTCGCTTGACTCTTGACTCTGACGTTTTTGTTCTGCCGCTGATATCGTAGTTCACCGGTGATGACCCTGATTGTCTGTTTCTGCTCTGTGTTCAATTACAGTTTTTCCCAATTGTTTACACACAATTACTTGTACTTGAGACACAATGACTACTACATGTAACTGATGCACCCACCCCCTGAACCAATTCTGCTAAACTACAAGCACAATTTCTTCTTTACACTCAAATTGCAGGTTTAAAACACACTTTATTTCAAAACACTACACACAATTTGCATTTGGCACACTTACTTTGCATAATAACTCATCACATGGGTAAACACTTGTCACACATAATTTAGAAATAGAACTTTATAAAATGTTTTTTAGTTGTTTATCTCCCTCCATATTCTCTGTTCTTCAATCTATTGGGAATTTTATACGTATACCCGTTCTCCAAGCTATGGAAAGATGCATGTGGAGATATAGCAGTTGATGCTTTTCATGGCTGGATTCGCCATGCTAGGCGATATTTCCCCCGCTGCTTGGACTGAGTAAACATTGCTTGTGATGTGGATGAGGTGCTGTGGCCAGACCCAAACAGAAGTGAGGACACAGCATAGCTATTTTTTCCCCCCTGTAACTAAAAAATACTTCTGCTGTTGGTATATGTACGTCCACATTATGTGCAACTTTGTGTTGGTTGGGATGAACACTGTATACATTATTTTTGTGGGAAAAATACAGTGAAATATATTTGGTACCATGTATTTGTGTGTTTTGTATAAAAACAATATTCTGAAATATTTTACAATGCACTTATGTAGGCCTATGTACTGTCTGAAGTAAGTGTAACACTGAACAAAAAAAGACTTACAGTAAGTCGTTATAATGAATTGGTCGTAACACACACTTGGAAGTGATAATATTGTTACCCTTTCAGTCGAATCACTTCGACATTTACAGATGGGAACTCGGCAGAGACATAATTGCCTTCGAGATCTTCTGAGGCGGCGCTTCAACATCAGCAGCGGACGTGGAAATGTCAGACATGCTCCTCCACACCACGGCAGGAATCAGTCTGCAGGTGCCCCGTGTGGTCCACTCACAGAGAGCCAAGCTGCCATACTGCGCGTGGAGATTGCTGTCCTACTGGCAAAAGAAGCAATCGAGACAGTCCCTCCAGCTGAGATGAGGTCGGGGTTTTACAGCACTTACTTCATCGTGCCCAAAAAGAGTGGTGGTTGAGACCGATCCTGGATCTGAGAGTTACAGCTGCGGTTACGCTACTGGGCTTGTTACATATGAGACATATGGTTATGTAGCAGATCCCAATCTGTACATAAGAATGTCACTCTGGAGACAGCAGGAACGGCTTCAAAACACCACCTTTTATTGATCACTCAGGGTTTACTGAGAGAGGAGGGAGAAACTTTTTTTGCGTGTTGCCTTGTCAGCGTCCAATCGCAGACTGGGGCTGATGACAGTAACAATATATTGACCTTGTACAATATATTAGGAAACAAATAAAGAGACTGAATTTAATTGACTGGTGTACATTGTTCTTTTCACATGTATCAATAAATGATTTATAAAATTAAATGTTCACAAAAACATTCCCCAAAATATCATACAAGTTCACAAAAAGATAGGATCCAAATGCAATGTCTTTCTTTTTTAAGATGAATGAGAAAATACTGATGAAACAATATTTAAGTTCACATATATTAACATTTAAATCCTTTTTAACAGTTTGAAATAAAGAACAGAACATACCTGTAACACATGGGACACTTAATTAGAATTTTGCGTTCTCCACGCTATCCTCTACACGTTTCACTCTGTGCATAAAACACCATTTAATTAGCTCCACGTGCGTCAGGCACAGATCTCACAACAAACAAAAGTAGATATGCACAAACACATTTTAGAACACATACTGTTTCACATTTAATAAACCTTAGTTAATTAAACACTGTTAAAACATACCAGGGTTTACTGAGAGAGGAGGGAGAAACTTTTTTTGCGTGTTGCCTTGTCAGCGTCCAATCGCAGACTGAGTCTGACGTGACTCCCCCACAGTATAGCGTGCAACACTGATAAGAGTCCCATTTTAATAAAACGCCAAAATTAAAGTCCCTACACGCTATAACACGGAATAACTAGCGTATGTAATAAATAATGATGGTTTTGAATAGTAGAAAAATAGTTTTGGGAAGTTAATCAAAATAAACACAAATTTAATATTTATCTTCCCAACTGGCTACATTCACCCCGCTGAACTTTACAAAACTATTCCAATACTAGTGACAAATGGGCACCGCTGGGGAATGTGATCACACTCTGTCACAACACAGTATCTTCATGCAACATATATTTTATTTTATATTATTTTATTTTACCCAACCTACTGGGAGAGCGACAAAAGAAAGTTGGCCAGACTCTCTAGTGTCTGCCCGCAAAAAAAGAAGTGCCATAGACACTACTTAACAGATACTCAAAATGATCACTAACTGAACGATACCCCAGATGAATAACAGCAACATAAGATATCTAACCCAGACTTAATGAGCTTTTGACCTGAGAAGGCTAAATGAGGGGCTACGCAGTAGGGTTGTCTGGGTCATAATTTGAATAAGTCTATTAACCGGTTTTACCAATCTGCCAGCCCTTGTTCTGACTGGTTGAGTGGTATCAGAAGGCAGTGGAATAGTCTCTCCAGGGACTTGATTAGTTAGTATTGACTCCGTCATGTCACGATCAATTTCCTCCACTTCAATATTAGCAAGGTTAGACTCAGAACTTGTTTCCAGATTCCCACATTGAAGAACTGATCCATCAAGGACATCCTCTAGTCTTGAAATAGAACTTCTGGTTCCGTCTTCCCCTAATGAACTTAATGGACATGCTGGTGGATGAACTGTTTCATGAATTTCATTGCCAGCATCCTCTGATCCACTAAAAGCAGTTTCAATCACAGACTCGTCAGTCTCATAATCTTATTTTGATTCGACAGAGATTGGTTCTTCCCTCTCTTCAATGGGCAAGAAGTTGGCTTGTAAGAGTAAGTTCCTGTGAACCACCTTCTCCTGATTGGTTCGAGTGTTTTTGACGTGGTAGGTATGACATCTTGTGTCCGCAGACACTACAACATGCAATGTTGAGTCTCACCTGTCGGCTAACTTGCGTCGTCCACGCTCTCCTTTGTTGGCGAGCAGCACATAATCACCTTCCTCAATGTCTCGGCCTTTGATGTCTTTGTTATAATAGTCAGTTTGCCATTGTTGACTTGCGGTATTGTTGGTCTGAGCAACTAACATCGCTTCTGTGAGATTGTCCTTCAGTTTCCTCACATACTGATCATAGTCTGCAAAGTTGTTATCACAATCCACATTCTGGAACATCAAATCGACCGGCAATCTGGGAATGCGTCCAAACATAAGGAAAAATGGTGCGAAGCCAGTTGATTCGTGGGCAGTACTTTTGTAAGCGAACGTTAAGGTGTGCAGCATTTGTGGCCAGTCCTGTTTAGCTCTCGGGGGTAATTCCCTGATCATATTACCCAAGGTGCGATTAAACCTCTCGACTTGGCCATTGCCCATTGGGTGGTATGCCGTGGTTCATGACTTCTGTATGCCAGCAATCTGCAAAAGTTCCTTAATCAACCTGCTCTCGAAGTTTGCTCCTTGGTCTGAATGGATTCTTTGTGGAAATCCATAAACGCAGAAGAACTTATCCCATAAGTGACGAGCGACTTGAGATGCTGATTGGTTCTTGCACAGAAATGCGTTAGCCATTTTCGTAAAGTGGTCTGTTACCACAAGAACATCTACACTCTTTCCATAAGAGTCCTCGGCAGACCAGAAGTCTATACAGACCAGTTCCAATGGACTGACAGTTTGGATGCTTTCTAAAGGGGTCTCCCTTCTAGTTCAGGGGTTTTGCTGACCACACAAGGTTGGCAGCATCTCACATAATTTCGGGTATCACTCTCTTGTCCCACCCATGAAAATCTCTGTCTAGCCAAAGACAATGTTCTACCTTGGCCTTGATGGCCTGCCTTGTTATGGATGCCACACAAGACTTCGCTGACCAGAGAATCAGGTACTATGAACTGATAACATGTAAACTTAGTCACTGGATCTTTGCAGACACGGTATAGTATGCCATCCAACAGCTTCAATCTGTCCCATTGCCTCAACAGTTTCAGGGCCTTGTAAGGTTCCTTGGCTCTTTCTCACCGAGACGGCCTTCTTCCTAGACACACATAGAGAAGAACTCTTGAAAGCACATTGTCACCTTCTTGCTTCTCACGAAGCTCCTTCAGAGAGTAGACAGCAGGAGTTACTTGTTGACTTTCTTGAGCAAGCCAGAAAAGTGCTCTCCCATTTCCCACTGTGTATGAGTTTCGAAGACAGCGGAAACTTGATCAGAAGACAAGGAACATTGCTCTAATGGATGTTCAACATATTGATTGTTTGCACTGAGCCTAAACAAATCCTGTACTGTTTGTTCTTTTATCAGTTCAGACTGTCCCCGCAGACGATCATAAGACTCAGCTACAAGTCTATGACTCACGTTCTTCGGGACAAACGGTTGATGGCTCAGTGCGTCAGCAACTACATTCTTGGTGCCAGGTATATATTGAATGTCGAATGTGTACGGGGCCAACTTAGCCACCCACCTCTGTTCGCACGCGTCTAGTTTCGGCTTTGTTAAAATATAAGTCAATGGATTATTGTCTGTCCAGACTGTGAAAGAGTGTCCCTTTAGCCAATGGCTAAATTTGTCGCAGACAGACCATTTTAATGCAAGAAATTCGAGACGATGCGCAGGGTAGTTCGACTGAGCTGGAGTAAGTGCCTTACTTGCAAAGGCGATTGGCCGCGCCTTGGATTCCCCTACAGTCACCTGCGATAAGACCGCCCCTATACCATCCAGTGAGGCATCTGTAGAGAGAATAAATGGCTGGGTGAAGTCAGGGTGCACCAGCACAACAGAGCTCAAAAGGGCAGACTTAAGTTGCTCAAAACACAGGGCACATTCTTTAGTCCAGTCTGATGAGCTGAGTTTCTTGAAAATAGCACCACCTCTTGAGTAACCTTTTTTTCCTTTGGTTGCCGAGTCAATGTGAAGAGCGGTTTGGCAATGCTAGAGCAATTGGGTATGAACCGTTGGTAATACATCACCATACCCAAAAAGGATTTGATCTTCCTTGGGCAAGGTGACACTCCATCATGAGGTCTTTTTCAGTGATGGCGGTAATGGCTGCAATTTTGTCTGGATCAGTTGCAACGCCGTGCTCATTCACAATATGGCCAAGAAACTTTACACTCCGTCTAAGGAAGTAGCATTTTTTGGTGCTAACTTCAGCCCATGAGCACTCAATCTCTCAAAAATCAACTCCAACATCTCCAAGGCCTTTTCCTCACAGGGAGCCATCACTAGGAGATCGTCCAAATAACATAGCAGGGTGAGAAAGTTTTGGTCTCCAAAAATACCCATCATAAGCCGCATAAAGCTCGCTGGGCTGTTGCACAGGCCCTGTGGAAGGCGATTAAATTCATAAAGCCTGTGGCGGGCACCGATCAGCGTCGTCCTGGCAACGAACACGGAGCACCTGGAACTCATCAACCCGGGCCAATCGCTCACGGCAGGACGCATATAAAAGGAACACCAAAATACGGAAATAGTGAGCTACGACTCCATACTGCTTTGGCATATGACTTACCTTACCTTTTGTCTTTCTTGACGACACGCCGTGAGCGAGGAACTGCACGGAGCACTCACCACTGGGACCTGGGAAGAAAAGGAAGGAAGTCACGGAAATGCCTAGCACCGATCACCATCACCACTGTGTTTACTCACCTTGGGACTTTCAATAAATCCACCCTTCTGGGTTTGTGTTCACTGCACCTCTTGTGTCTGTTGTACTCTCTAGCGCCACGGTTCACACTGGTGGAGAATGCGGGCAATTACACCGGCCTAGAGAGTGACACACAACACAGGGAATTCATAAATTTGAGCAACCTCACATCTCCGGTATCCACCCATTACAACTGTTTTTTTTTTCTGTTTTATAGGCGTGCACTACTCCCCCTATTACATCATGGAGGAGTTCCTGAAGCAGCTCACGGAAATCAGCGTCCGCCAACAAAGATACTTTGAACATATGACCGAGAGACAAGCCACGCTGGAGGAACGAGTGGCTCAAATGCACTTCGCCTCCGCACAAACCACCCCCCTACCAGATCCGCGTACCGCCGCCGCTCGCTTAATGCCCAAGTTGACGTCCGATGACGATGTAGAATCTTATCTACGAATGTTTGAAGCAACAGCGACAGCGGAAGGATGGCCAACCGACTCCTGGGCAGGCGCGCTGGCCCCGTTACTCTCAGGTGAAGCCCAGCGGGCTTATTTTTCGCTTCCAACCAGTCAAATAAATAATTATAATCAGTTAAAGATGGAAATCCTGGCTCGACTGGGGCTCTCCTCGACCACAGCTGCCCAATTATTTTATGACTGGGAGTATAAAGTGCGATTGCCACCTCGCACTCAAGCCACCGACTTGAAGAGGATTGCTGAACACTGGCTGCTGGAAGACGGCTCTAATGCTCAACAAGTGGTGGAAAAAGTGGTGGTGGATAAAATGCTGCGAGTATGAGGGGCTCGCGGACTGTAAGTGAGCTGGTGGAGGCGATTGAGTTGGAGGACACTGCCTTTCATTGGGAAGCAGGGGAGAGGGCGCCGTCTTTTCCCCGGAGGGTGGTCCAGGAACGACCCACGCCGGAGGGCACCCCGCGACCAGTACACAGGCTGGCAAGCCCCCGGGATGAACCAATGCCTACAGACCCACCCGTACCATCTTCAAAGAAGTGGATAGCAGGCTGTGCGGTGCATCGCGAGGTTCCCAAAGCTTCACCCCGAGTCATGGTGGAAATCCAAGGGAGAAATTATAAGGCCATATTGGATTCGGGAAGCAGTATTACCCTCTTGAGGACAGATGTGTTAGGACCCCGGCCAGCATTGAAAGGTACTGTACCCGTAACATGTGTTCACGGCGATACTCAACATCTGGAACTGGAACGTCTGGGAAGGGCCCGGTACATCTCCACTCTTGACCTGACCAAAGGGTATTGGCAAGTGCCCCTGTCTGAAGAAGCTAAAGCAAAGACCGCCTTCTCTACGCCAGCAGGACACTGGCAATACCGGACCCTTCCCTTCGGCCTCCACGGGGCACCGGCCACGTTCCAGCGGCTCATGGACGTGCTACTTCGGCCCCATCAGGTTTACGCCGCCGCCTACCTGGATGACATGGTGATCCACTCGGAGGCATGGGAGGAATACATGGAGAGATTGCGGAGGGTTCTGTCTGAGCTCAGGAGGGCTGGACTGACCGCCAACCTCCGAAAATGTCACCTGGCCAAGGCGGAAGTGAAGCCCCTGGGCTTCACTATAGGACGAGGACTCGTGAAACCTCAGGAAAAGAAGGTGCAAGCAGTCCGTGACGCCGCCCGACCATCAACAAAGACCCAGGTACGAGCCTTTTTGGGGTTGTCGGGGTACTATCGCTGTTTTATCCCCAGCTTCTCCTCCCTAGCTGCCCCCCTTTCAGACCTGACCAGGAAGGGGCTCCCGGAACGGATACAGTGGACGGATCGGACTGAGGCGGCTTTCCAGGCACTGAAGACAGCCCTGACTTCGGAGCCGGTGCTCCACGCCCCCGACTTCAACCGCCCCTTCCTGGTGCAGACTGACGCGGGACTCGGAGCCGTGCTCTCCCAGGACCATCAAGGGGAAGAGCATCTGGTCGTTTACATCAGCCGTAAGCTGACCCCAGCAGAGAAGAACTACACCGCGGTGGAGAAAGAGGCCCTCGCCGTTAAGTGGGCAGTCCTGGAGCTGAGGTACTACTTACTTGGAAGAAAGTTTACTCTCTTTACAGACCATGCGCCCCTACAGTGGATGGCCCGGACCATACGAACGCCCGGGTAACACGATGGTTTCTGACAATCCAGGACTTCCATTTTTACGTGCGACACGATCCGGCTCTGCAAACTCCAACGCAGACGGCCTCTCGCGGCTAGGGGCAGCTTACGCAGGTCTGTTAGGGGTCACTCCCCGCCCACCCCCTTCATCCCCTCTCATCTCTTTCTCCAGGAACAGGACATCGCTTAGCGGGGGGGAGTGTGACGGGCACCGATCAGCGTCGTCCTGGCAACGAACATGGAACACCTGGAACTCATCAACCCGGCCCAATCACTCACGGCAGGACGCATATAAAAGGAACACCAAAATATGGAAATAGTGAGCTACGACTCCATACTGCTTTGGCATATGACTTAACTTACCTTTTGTCTTTCTAGGCGACACGCCGTGAGCGAGAAGCCCGGAACTGCACAGAGAAATCACCACTGGGACCTGGGAAGTCCTGTCTGTCGTACTCTCTAGCGCCACGGTTCACAAGCCCTAGAGGAGTGGTAAAAGCTGTCAGTTTTTTGTGTTTCTCACTCATAGGGATATTGTAGAAGCCAGAAGTGGGGTCCAGGGCGCTGAACAATGCATTTCCTCCTAAAGCAGCGAGACAGTCTGCTTGGTAAGGGAGAGGGTGTGCGTCCTTTGTGGTGCGTAAATTTAACCAATGGTAATCAACACATACTCTGAGGTCTCCACTCTTCTTCCACACAAGGACTAGGGGAGATGCCCACTCGCTGCTAGATTTGCGAATGATGTCCCGCTCTTCCATCTCTGATAACACCTGCCGCAGCTTCTGGTAGTGCCCTGGCGGCACACGCCGATAAGGCAACCGGAAAGGTCGGTTGTCAGACAGATGGATGTGGTGCACAAAGTCTTTTGCTCTCCCGCAGTCTAGCTTGTGCTTTGAGAACACATGCTCGTACTTCTGGACCAAATGCAATAACTGGCTTTTCCACTGAGATGAAACTTCAAAAGAGTCAATGTCTAAATCACTCAATCCCATCCTCAGCAAGGTGTTACAGAAATCAGGGTCAAGTATTCCATCATGCACAGCTTGGCTCTGGGCTTTGACAGTCTTGAATGGTCGCTCCACATCCATTTCTAAGTCCTCCATTGCCACACAGGGAGAAACGTTGAATACCTTAGAATTTTTTCTCAGAGTGATGGGCTTGTCATATGGGTTCATCATTCGAACTGGCACCCACCTGTCAGCAGTCATAGAAGACACCACTTGTCCTACCATGATATCCTTCTTATGGGTAGGTGACTTAGTAGACTCAATCAACAATGCGCTTCCTTCCGAAATAGGCGCCGCAGAAGGCAGCTTAGCCCATACTAGATGTTCCTGTTTAGGCAGTAATGTGACAGACTGGACCAGTTTGGCGGTTCCAATTACATCAGTCATCCCATCACCTCTCCATCTGTTAAGGTCAGAAAGTATGTTAAGGAATTGTTCAACTTCTGTTTCTTCTGTGGATTCAGGCCTATTTACAACACGCCAGTACATGCTTAAGCTGACTTAAGATAAATTTAAAAACATTGGTGCCCAATATTACAGTTTTTTCTGATTGCTTAAGCACATTTTTTGTAACTATTGGCTATTTTTGCAAAACTCTACACACAAATAAG
>JAUMHP010000085.1:142054-153112 GCA_032361065.1 Enteromius trimaculatus | reverse complement strand
ACAGCTGTTATTGTCCATTTTGATAAACACTATTATACAAGTCCTTTCAGTCCACGGGCTATACAGATGATTGTGAATAGAGGCTAAAGAAACTGAATGGTCATATCTGCTTTCACTCACAGCTTTGATAACAGTCCCTTCAGTCTGCCTGAGAGAGATGAAAAGCTCTGAAAGCCTCGTGTTTGGGTTTTTAGGAGTGGGTGACCCAACATTTTATTTTAAGCCCTCCTCTAAGCCCCGTCTCCTGAAACTGGTCGATTTGTAGAAAGCTCTTTGTTCAAAAAAAGCGAGGTGTGCTCTGATCAGGCAGCTATCCAGTGCACTGTGATTGGTCGAAACCTCAAGCATGTGGCGGAAATGTTAGGCCCCTTACCATAACGTCACCAAAACAATAAAACGCATGACAAACCAGTGAGGACATAACTATTAATTATCTTGACATAGTACTGTCTTTTTACACGTTGCATCGCGCCTCGTAAAAATTGCACTATGTCTGCATTCGTGATCAGACAACAAACAACAATGCACTAACGTTACCCTTCACCTCTCAAAACTCACGTTTGAATAGTAAGTAGCAGGTTCTTTTAATAAGAAAACATAACTTACTTAAAAGGGTCATCCAGTGCCACATGCACTTTTACAAGCTGTTTGGACTGAAATGTGTGTTGGGAGTGTGTGTACACATCCACCCTACAATGATAAAGATCCACCAGTAGTTTTGTTTTAATTTAATAAAAATAAGTTGCCCCTTCTAAAATCAAGCCATTCTCAAATGCATGTCGGTGTGACAGAGGCCACTCCCACAATATTTGATTGACAGCAGCGTGTCACAAAGACTGAACTGGTGTCTTACCTCAGAGACCCTAAAGAATCGTATAAGCTAGTGGAAAATTGACTTTGTATGACTCCTTTAAAGGTTGTGAGTCAGAAGCGCCAGACTGTCCTTGCAGGGGTAGAACTGCCTCACTTTATAGTTTATGCACAGCTAGCATATGTTGCTCTTGTGATGAAAGAAAAGCGCTGCTGCACTTACCTACTTTTCTTCTGCATGTGTTTAAGTGCTTATTGGACTTTGTAGGCAGTTAAAGGCTCATTAGATGGTTTATTAATAAACGCTCTATTAGTTGACTAATGCTTAAAATGAATGTCTAGTTGTCGACCAGAAAATCTTTTAATCGAGGGCATTAATGCTGTGTTTTGGGCGATATTAAGTAATTTCCTCAATTACGTTTTTAGTTTGCATGTAAAATATTAATTTTTAATAGAAAAATCATTTAAATGATGGCCTAAATTGTATTTAAGTTGTTTCTGGATGTTGACCTAGGTGTTAGGTGTATAATTGTGCCATCTATTGGTTAGAGATAAACCTATGGGGGTTACAGTTTAGGTAATAATTTGTTTGACCAGTAGGGGGCCCATAGAGACCCATTCATTTTACTGGTAATGACCAACTGATCATATTACAAATACTGTGAATTTTTTTCTGAATTTATTTATATATTACCATTAGAAAATACATTAAAAACTAAATGTGTGTATGTGTATGTGTGTGTGAGAGAGAGAAAGAGAGAGAGAGTGTGTGTGTATAAGTGTGTCTGTGTCTAAAACATAAAAACAGCTGTCTGTGGCAAACATACCTATGTAAGAGTGTGTGTGTTTGTTTGTGTGTAAATGTGTGTGTGTGCGCGATTTGTGGGTGTTGGTGTGTGAGGGCAGGTCGGTGAATTATGTCCCACCACTTTACATCTTTGTTCTGCATCTGTGGCTGATTTTATTTGCCACATTTTATAAAAATGTTCTCTGTTGATCCAGTTGTGTTGTCATGTTTGTGTGTGTGTGTGTGTGTGTGTGTGTGTGTGAGCATTGCTGCATCCGAAATCGCTTACTTCCCTTCTATATAGTACGGGAAAAACAGTATGCGAGGCAAAGTAGTATGTCTTGAATTCATAGCATTCGAAAATTCAGTACCCGGATGACCTACTGCTTCCGCCCGAATTCTATAGTAGGCATACCATGGACACTTTCCTATCCCATGAGGCTCCGGGAGAGGAGGCGTCATATTCAAAAAATGGCGGAAAGTTGAAACACGGCTCATTTTTAAGTGTACGTACCTCAGGAAAAAAACTTTGTTTATTGTGATTAAATTACACTTGTTTAACACAATCTAAATAAACATATGACTTATTGAACGTTTAAATTGTCGCTCTGTTGCATGCGTATGTTCAATTTTAAATGTAGTAAAATTCCCTTAAGAAATCAAGTCAATATAGTAAATATAGTAAATATAGATGGAAAATTCTGAAAATTGTATTCCATTGAGATTAAGGGAAACATTTTTTTTCGTTAAGGACAAGGTGGTCGGGGTTGTGCTGACCCCAAAGTCCTTATGAGGGTTTTAAGTTAGTCGAAAAAGATTAAAATGATTACACTGTTGAACATCTACTGTTGGGCTTTATATGTTTAGCACATGAATATTCAGATTCATACCTTGCACAGAAGCACAAAACTGTCCCTGGCGGTCCTGATACTCCATGCATCCCGCCTGCTCCTCCAGCCTTGGACAGGCCTGTCCGCTGTTTTGAGGCAGTCTCTCAACGCTGCGTCTCCGGACCCGGAAAGAGGGCTGGCAGGGCTGAGCGCACCCACTCCAGTGACTCCACTCACTCACAACACACGGCTGAGCTAAAAACACATCCAAAGGTCAAAAACAGCAACATGATCAGCACGTTTTGATAGATCTACAGTAACCAGCAGTTCAGACCATCTAAAGACTTGACTTAAACATCCAAGGTATCCTCAAGATATGCAATAAGATATGTTTTTTTTCCCACATGTATAACATATATAAATATTGTGGTAGGCAGTGGAAGACCTGAGAACCGGGCTTATAAATATTACTATAATGCATGTGTCAAAATATACATCTACCCTGGCAGATCTGTATAGGATACTGAATTAGGAACAGAACTGAATTCTGTTTTGCTTAATATTTGTGTATTTGACAGCTTGTGCATTGCTACAGTATGACTTCTTTGATGCTGACTGCTTTTGTATTAAAAACAAATATTATCCTAAAATATAAATGGCTCCACATGCCATTTAATCAATGTGGCTTAATCATGTTTTTGAATTTTCTGAACACATCTATAAGGCATTTTAACTTTAAACTGTCAGTTCTGGCCAAAATCCATAGTCTAATAACGTTTCTAATAACGTTTCCTCCAGTGTACTATTTAAAATATGTGCAGATAAATATGTAAAAAAAAAAAAAAAAAAAGCCCAGTCATCTTTCAAAATATTACTGTACCACATACCTGGACATTCTGTTGGATAGTCAAAGCAGCAGTCTTTAGTTTTTAAACACCTCTCATCACAATAACATGTCCCATAAACACGGTCCATCCTCCAGTCAGTAGTGACACAGGTGAAATCTGTGCCTTGACAGCACCTTCCTGAGCATCCCCCTTCAGCAAATTGGTTCATCCCAAAAAAAAGAGCAGCCACCACCAGGAGGGCACTCTGGTCAACTGACAACAACCCCATCATATCCAAAACAAACCCTTAAAATTGACAAAAGTCCCTGTTGCTGTCTTAGATGCCCCTTGAAGTCAGTGCCACAGGTCTCATTCCTGGAGAGGAAATGAATCTGTTACAGGTGAAGTCATGCTTGCTGGAGGAATCCTTGTGACCTGGAATTCCTGTGACCAAACAACTCTACTGTTTGTCCAGAGGAAGAAAAAAAAAAAAAAGACACAGCTTTGGCTGAAAGAAAGAGCTATTCTGTGGCAATCAGAGCGGAGGAATTGAATGTCCACCCCTTGTGTGTCTGTAAAATCCGTCTGGAGCTTCTGTGACCTTGTTCTAGCACACAAAAATGGACGAGGTAGAGAAAAAGAGAGGTGGGGAAATGTTGTTTCTCTCTCTCTCTACAGTATACTGCTCTTTTGGCTGCTATGCCCTGTTGTACCACATCAAACTGATCTCAAATCAGTGCCCAGTCTGTTTTTGAAGCTTGTACAGCAGGGAAATAGTGGGAGGAATGCGAACATTTGGCCTTGCTCCAGTCTACAGAGCCTGGGGCAGCACACGGCCCGGTTTCTGTCACATCTTCATATCGACTTCACAAAAGCAGACAGTTCAAGAGCTCATCCACCTCTGCTGTGCAAACTCCCACAGAGAGCCTTCATGTTACGTTTGGTAATTAACTGCAGTATGTCTGGGACGTTTCCTTTTTGGACTGATGGAAATGTGATTGGGTGAGAGAATTAGGTTATTGAATTAGTATTAATGTCCATAACTCAATTAAAGTCAGGATCTATGTTTGGGTTTATTTAGCACAGTTCACATATAAACAAGTTTGCAAAGTCAAACCGCAAGACAAGTGGAACTAGAATGTACAGAAGTTCATTAATGTGGATGCTGATAGCATATTTTTTTGTCTATGCTTGGCTGAGAGCGCTGTCCCTCCGCAGGGAACTCGGCCTAATCGTGAGAGGAATGAGGGGCCGCTCATGCACAGAGAGCAAGATCAAGGCAAAGACGGGATATTAGTGAGAATTAACCTCTAGGAGATCTGTTGTGGCTGTCGGCAAACTTCACTGCTTTGATTGTTCACTGAAACAAGGGAGCCAGTTCAAGCGAGAGTAACACTCTCTACACAGGAAATTACATCATCATTCAGTAGAAACAATTTTTGCCTCGAAAATGGAAGAATCGAGGGAACTGATTCTGAATGTAAACATATAAGACATTTGTATCAAGCTTGTCCAGCATCAGAAATCTGTTTTATTAAAGATGACTTTAATCACTTACCCCCATGTTGCTCCTTTTTCAGAACACAATTTCAGATATGTTGGATGAAAACCAGGAGGCTTGACTGCTAAGTAATGAACACTGACAAAGCCCAGAAAAGTATGAAAGACATCATCTAAATACTCCATCTGCCATCAGTGGTTTAACCGTAACGTTATGAGGCTACAAGATTGTCTTTCATACTTTTTAAACTTACATTTTTTAACATAATTGTTAAAGTCGTTATTTGTATTTTCTTCGCCTACAAAAAGTAGGTTCTCGTAGCTTCATAATGTTATGGTTTTGAGAATTCTGAGGATGTCTTTCATGCCTTTTTTGGACCTGGACAGTGTTGGCAGTCAATGGGACAGTCACAAGCCTCTTATAATTTAGATACATTGAAACTAAAGTGCAGCCAATATGCATATTTGCAAAAAAAATGTGGCTGATTTCCCTGCTGTCCTTTGAAACTCAGCCTGTACAGTTTGACAAACAGGTTTATTCATTTGCATGTCTGAATGGACTTTCCACATTAAGCATGTTGAACTTCATTGTGTGTGTGTGTGTGTGTGTGTGTGTGTGTTTATGGTGTATAAATGTAGGAGAGTTATGTGGGGTCATGTCAGTGTTATGCATACCACAGCCCCCTGAGAAAACCGTCCTGGATACAAACTGCCAATGTGGATAACAAACCAATGCAAATAAACAGTAAATCAAACCAGCCTCATAGCACTGGTGTCAGAGCACCCCTAAATATGTTATATGATAGTTCATTTGCAAATATTTTATGCCTGCTACTACATTTTCGTCTACACAGAGATGACAGGACACAAATTCTTCTGCACACATATTTGAGTATATTAATAAGGATATTGTAAAGACGTTAATTTCAAAATTATATTGTTTATATTTTAATTAGCTGTCACTGTACTAAATCCAAAAACAAATGTTTAACATACTTTTTGGTAAATATTTTCTTTTTTTTTTATTCATTTGCAGGATATATTTTCTCCATATAATATCACATTATCTATAATAATTGAGCAGTTGTTCAGGTTTCCAGAACGTCCTCTTCACTCAGTTTCCATCTGTTACAGTCTGATGGCTTCTTGATAGAGTGACTCAGCTCTTGGTTATGTAGAGAGCATCCATGCAGACACCCTCTTCTGTTTGTCCAAGGTGCAGGTGTGCTCTCATTGTTGACAATAGACGGAACAGAGAGTCTGTTTGTAAAGCTGAACCAGCGATAGAGCGGAAAACTGTACTCTATGATAGAATACATTCAGAACAACATAGGTTCAGACATTTTAAAATACATATTATTAGCCCTGTCTCGAGTCTGTCGACTGTGAAACCGGTTTCTTCAGAATCTAGAGTTCCAGTGAGGTGTTACTCATCATTAGCACATGAGGGAAGGTTGTAAAGCTGAGCCGGACCAAAAGTATAGTGGCTCAGTATGTCCAAACTAGTATTGTTATTTCATCCAATAAAGAATTCGATTTTGGCCGTGGAGCAGCAGGAGAAAAACTGTTATTAAATGAATATTTTTGATGATAGTCCTCATGAAATGTGCGGAAATTTTATGCGAAATGTAAATTTTTTCATAAAAGCATAAAACTTGGTACAATTGTAGAGGTTAGGGCCCTGAACATTTTCAGAAATGGAGCCATCGCAAAAAACACCTCGTGGTTGCCATGGTGACCATTTTACTTTCCACCATAACCAAATGATGTATTTTGTTTCATATCTCCTGAACCAAACTTCATAACAACGAAAAATGTGATGTCTATGTTGTGATGGTCAAGCGTTACAATAATACCACATTTAGCAAAAAGGCTTTGGCTTTCCTACTCTGGCCCCAGAGACCGACTGTAAATTAAGTTTACAGTAAATATTTTATACTGCATCTTTTCATTCATTGTAATCCTTCTCATAAAGTTACTGAATTAAAGTATTCACCTGATTTCATTGCTGTCTGCGTGTGATGTTAGAACAAGAATGTATTGGAAACACACTACTATCTATCTAACTCCTGACGCCTGTATGGAAAAATACAATATATGAACGTATTCTTGAAACAATATATGAAAGTATCTTTTAAAATATTATTGAACAATTAGTCAATTATCAAAGAAAGACAAAATACCCATAATATGGACTTTTCTAAATGCTGTGATACCGTGAAGGTCAGATACTGTTATTTTCTTCTTACATAGCTGATTTCACCATCATCTCTTCACCTGATCAGTTTATGCTGTTCTATATGTTTGGTTCAGGAGATATAACAGTGATTCTTGGGAATTTGGATAAAACAGGTTTTCATTTTGAAAATAAAAAGTTAGTTAAATTACAAAATCTGAAGGTATATCATTATAGACCAAGGTCTTGGCTGTTCAGCAATGTATCGGTGCAACCTCCTCATTTTGTATTTTTTTCATAAAATAGTCATTTTTCCAGTGATAACTTTGTTTTTTTCAACACCGTCAGACACAATAAAAAGCAAATAATTTTTTATTTATTTGGTCTAATATGTATTTCGAGTTTTTAAATCATTATTTGGCATTCTTAGTACACATATATGCTGTTAAATGTTGAATATTCACTTTTGTTCATTTTTTATACTGTTTCACATGCACTCCTTTAAAAGATCTAACATCATACAACGTTTCCTTTAAGCCTAAATATAAAAAAGTAATGTTTTTTTTATTTAACAAACATATTTTTGTATTAAAAGAGATTATTTCTTTAATAACTCAACAGCACTGAAGAAACATATTGTAAGCATATTCATTTAAAACAAATAAAACTCCCTCTGACGGTGGTGACACTAATCTGACGGTGGTGACAGTGTCCTCATTACAACATACAATTCCAAAATGTATACCACTTAAGCATGGCTTCTTGCTTAACAACTTTATTTAACTATTTGGTCCAAAAAATAACAATCCTGAGCAGTGTGATAAACATGTTTCAAGGAATATAAGGTACAATTAAGCAATATCTAAAAGTACCACATCCCCATATCATCAAATATAAAAAAATAAGTAAAAATCATAGTAAAAAATAGTAATTACCAGTAGGAATAATGATGCATTACTGACATCATCTTAAACTGTCATCTAGTGCCCCCTACTCATAAAATAACTGGGCTGTAAACTGTATATTGGACGTGAAGAACAGATAACAACAATTGTAACAGCACTGTGGCAAACATTCAATAAGAAACATATAGGTTCAATTAGCAATCATTAATAAAAGTACCCCTTAATAATCATCATAAGTACAAAAATAAATCATTACAAGTAGCAATAAGATAGAATTCATCACTGACCTCAAATTTAACTGTCATGTAATGCCCCCCACTCATAAAATAATATAGTCATATTCTTCTGTAAACTAGACTATAAACTGAAATAATAAATGAATAACTACGTCTTACAGTCTCTTTTCCATAAACTGAAATGTTGCAAAATACAGAAAGCATTTTGTGTAAATACCACAAAACACACCTGGCACAATAATAATAATAATTCAAATGTGAACTCATGTGAGTATTCCCTGACTGATTTACATCACTCCACCACTCATTTAGCTTTATCAGGAAGTATATGGTGTATATGTTTCTCCTCTATGAAGTCCATGACTTCAGCAGACAGGTTGTATATCTCCCTTGTCCTGCTTGCACGACCTGGTGATGACGGTTCCACAAGTTTGACCAGAATATGGTCAAATGGTATGAAGCACATATCTTTTCCATCTCCTTTTGGATAGAATCGTGTGTTGGGCCCATGAGGGTGGAAAAACTCCACTTCGACATCTTGATGTTGAGCGTCCACAGTGACAGCCTTTGCTAACCACCAGTTCTGGTCATAAATGACTGCAAGCCAATCTCCGCAATGAACTACATCAGCAGATAGATCTGTCACTGTTCCGTCAGGACAACTCTTGGTCAGTAGTTCTTGCTCCATTGGCTCTTGCTCACTTTCCTCCCGTTCCATTTCCTCCATCAACATTGTCAAAGGACCTTTCCTCTTTTGCATTGGTATAGGACTAGCATCCTCGACCTGTACCCTGGGTGTGTTGGCAGTCAACTGGAATATTGTTGGGCTGAAACACTTGCACATCTGTGGCTCACTGCAGAAACAGGACAGTGATCTGCAGTGGATCTCAGAGTCATTTCGGTGTGTCGGTGTGACCTGGTGGAGTTTCCTTGTTGCAGGTACAGGTTTTAGTGGTTGAGAAAGGAGTGCATCATATGGCTGCATGTCAGCTTCAGTAATGATATAGAGCTTAGTGCTGCAGAGGTTTCTGCCAACCATCTCATGGAAGATGTTCCCATTCACAATGTCATTCCCCCGCAGTATAAGGCTGTCTGCAGTCCTTTTCACAGTTCCTCCAATGCCGTCAGGGGCTCCCTTCCCATGTGAGGTGGGGAAGAAGTTCCAGGTTGTTCTCTTGAAACCTAGAGTTGGAGGGACACTGCAGAGGAGAGAAAAGTTCTTCTTGTTCTTGTATTGCTTGCTGGGGCCGTCTGACCAAAAGTGAATAGTATCAACTTTTGGAAACTTTAAATGAATATCTGTCAGGACTGGTTCCATGTGAGTCCAAATGGCAGACGCATCTTGTCGCTTGGATTCTGATACTGTGCAAAAGCCCGTCTTCTGTTCTTTTGTATAGTACATGCCAGTGTGCAGGTTGAGCTGTGGGAGGTTCTGACCAAAGTGGCATGACTGTACCTCAGAACTATACTTGCATTTCCACGCCTCAGAAAAGTCCACATGCACAATTACTGTGCTATCATTGCACTTCCTGATCATGCTCCTGTACTCTCTTGTCTGGTTCTGAACTGAGCACACGTGTGTTGTTGTTTCTGTCTTCAGTTTGTCTTCATATTGTTGGATAAGCTCTCCCAGTGTGCCACTGTGCATCACACGTCTTGTGTTGAAGTGGAGCCCATCTGCTGTTTGATCCTGAACTCGTTCCCATTGCTGCCATTCAACATTGGTCTGGTCTTGCTGTGGTGTGGGAAGTGTATGTTTATGGAAACACCGGGTGCAGGAGCGCAGAAGACATGCCTCGCTTGTCTGTGAACAGCAGACAAGTTCAAAACTATCCTCCAGTTTGCTAGACTTGACGACACCATTTTGTCTTAGGACTTCAAGCATCAGCTTAGCATTGTCATGGTACTGACATTGGCATGTCTTACGATCGGACGGTCTTGGTGCTGTGACATAGAATGGACGTAAGGCACAGAAGGATGAATAACTGAGCTTCACTCTTGGTTCCTTCTTGGTGAACTCCTTGTGGAGGTTCAATACTGTATCAGTCAGAATCATTCTCTGATGCTTTATTTTCTTGCGTGTGATTGTGTCCTGTTTGTCAGTTGTCATTCGTGCTGCATCATGGTAAAAATCCTGAACCTTCTGAGTAATTGTTTGAATGTATGCAGGTTTTTTGTCAGTAAGCCTCCTCTTCCGCAGTGTGTTATATGTTATGCCAAATTGCCTTGTCTGGCGAATGAGCCGATATTTTTTTAGAACCTTGCCTGACAGAGTCAAGTTGTTGTGGGCAGACTTGTTTTGTTTCAATTCATGAATGAGTGCGTTGTGGAACAGCAGAGTTTTCTTGATGGAGGGGTTTTTGAGTCGGCTTCCCCGCAGCAGCTGCTCTGTTTTTTTTCTTGGTGATTCTTGTGTTTTTTTATTCCGAGCTTGTTCTCGTACCCATCGCTTTTTCATTTTGTTTCTATCCTTTGTTACCTCTTGAAGTTTATTTCTCATAGCTTTCATCTCTCTAGAGTATCTTGCTCTTGTTTTCTTTCTTTCCCTTTCACCTGCTATAGCCTGCCTACTCCGAGCTGGCTTGTGTATGGCCTGATCCACTGGGCTGTCTGGGGGAGTTTCTGGGGGATCTGAGCTCTTTCTCTTATGTTCTCTTGATACTTGTTGTCTACGTTTCCAAGCCTTTCTTTGACTTCTCTTTTCCCTTTCATTCAAGTCATTTATATTTTTCACTTTCCCTTGCTCCACCCTCTTCTTCCATCTTTGCCTTTCTGTTCTGAGGTATTCCTCCTTTAACTCTGCCTCACTGTGTATTTTCTCTCTCCTCTTCTTTTGATATTCCCTGTTTTTTCTCCTTCTCTCCTCAACAGATAGCTGCTGCCTAGCCATAACTTCCTAAAATACATTACGGGTCATATTGGTATTTATTGCGATCAACAATTATATTCTATTTGGGTATATATCCATTTGGAGGTTTTTGTCACCA
>JAUMHP010000085.1:77479-93431 GCA_032361065.1 Enteromius trimaculatus | reverse complement strand
GATAATGCATACATTCACCAACACAAGACATTCTCGAGCGTATCGATCGAGTGGCTTGAATACGTGAAAAAGACGCGAGGTGTTGACAAGCACCACACCCTTAACCACGGTGAGATGAAGTTTGGGGCCTGTTATGTCGATGGTGACTACGAGAAAGATGGAGCGAGAAAGGCTTTGGATTTCTTTGGATGCTATCACCATGCTCATTCATGTCGTTATAGACCTGAACAAATTCATCCGCAAGCAAAAATTCCAAATGGTAAATCTCTGGCTATGGTTCCTGACCGAAATGAAATTCTGCAGCGTGTTCATTCACTTAGTACTGAGATAACGTGGGAATGCCAGTGGCGCAGGCTTAAACAGACAGATCCTGATGTGATTGAATTCATGTCTAGCTATACGGCTCCAGAGAGACTCAGACCACGCAACGCATTGTACGGAGGTAGGACAAACGCATATTACTTATATTATAAAACTGCTGACAACGAAAAGATCAGATAGAGACTACACTTCTTTATATCCCTTCTGTCAGGCACGTAAAAGTTATCCTACCGGACATCCGGAAATAATTTTCAGTGACTTTCAAAGAAAAAATTATTACAGCATTAAAGGTTAAGATGCTCCCTCAGTGATAATTTGCTGCATTCTGTCCTGCCTGTAAGGTCGACAGAGAGGTAACTCATGTTTCACCTGTGCAGAGACGGAAAACCAAGTCATGCCTTGCACTCACACCGATGATGAAAGGGCAATAACAGGAACATGGGTTAGCCTCGAACTGCTAAAAGCCATTAAAAAAAGGGTTATGTGGTGGTTAAAATCTATGAGGTTTGGCATTTTTCACAAAGTTCTGACGATCGGTTTAGGGAGTATGCGAAAAAATTTCTACAGTTAAAGATGTGGTGACCGGTTGACCTACATTGATGAGTATCATAAAAAAGAGGGTATTATGCTGGATGTTCGAAAGATTGACTCCAAAACTTATGGTTATAGAACGGCAAAAGGTAAAGTTTGCATGAAGGCGAAGGGAATAACATTAAATTCTGAAAATTCAAGTTATAAAATCGGATTCTCTGATCAGTCTTGTTCACAGTTATGTAAAATCAAGTGACAGTTCACCTCACTTACTGGCCCATACAGACACCATCACTAGAAATAAGAAAACGCTCACATTACATAAGTCAGTTGCTAAAAGATTGAGTGGTATACAACAAACGTGTGCTTCTCTCCAATTATACAACACTGCCATATGGCTACTGACAGCATCTGTGGTTATCGGCGGGTAAGGGAATTAGAAGAGTTTGACTTAAGATAACAATATCCATTCTTCATGATCCTGTCTTGACCAAGTTGTTCTGAAAAGACATTTTTTGTAAAAACGTTGTTGGAAAATGCAAAAAGATTGATGTCTGTAAATATTGTATATATTTATGACTGCTGGCAACTGATGAACGACCAATTGTTGAAAATCTATGAAATTAAATTCAAATAAAATTTAATTAAATTCAAGGCATACCCAAACTCTAAATGATGACGATTTATTTCCACCCAATAAGATAAATCTTTTGATTTTGGACGATGTTATGCAACATGCCAGTGACAAGTTGAACGAGCATTCACCCAATATGTTCACCACAGGAATTTGAGTGTTCTGTATATTGTTCAGAATTTATTTTTCCAAGGTAAATCCAACAGGACAATCAGCCTGAACGCAAACTACCTCGTATTGTTTAAAAATTCCAGAGACCTAACACAAATTATGTGTTGGCTAAGCAGATATATCCTTCAAACACAATTTTTTTATGGAATGTTATCAAGATGCAACAAGCGTACCTTACAGATACCTCATGGTCGATTATAAAGCCAAAACCCCTGACCAGTACAGTCTCAGAACGGCCGTACTTTCGCAGTATCCAGTTGTGTATCTCCAGAAG
This sequence comes from Enteromius trimaculatus, assembly GCA_032361065.1. Lineage (NCBI taxonomy): Eukaryota > Metazoa > Chordata > Actinopteri > Cypriniformes > Cyprinidae > Enteromius > Enteromius trimaculatus. The sequence continues at coordinate 91,500 of JAUMHP010000085.1, read as the reverse complement.
CAAAAATATTAAGAGCATTTACAACACAAAATATGTCCGCAAGACTTAAGAAACCTGGCTCTATTAAAAAGGCACTCCGAAACAAAGAAGTGTTGTTTTACAGACATCTTCAGACGAGTTCATAGTGTCATTGTGTGATCTAGCTCTCAATGTTCTTCATGGTAACGTGCCTCTAACACCCCAACAATACCAGAAACTAAAGAGGAGAAAAGCTGTGATTTACCACTGTTGCGAATAAAAAAAAAGAAAATCGGGGTAGAGAAAGAGACCGATTATTAACCAAAAGGGTGGGTTTCTTCTACCTCTTTTAGTGTAGCAATAACCTTTATTTCCAGTTTGATAGCATCTAAATAAATGTCAGGACTACAGCATGTCGAAAAGATGTTTATTGTGCCACAACACCAATTGAATAAGTTAAGAACTAACCAGCATGAGGCTTTACATCAGGTTGTGGAGAATGATTTGGACATCACTATAAGAAATATCCTGTCCAAGAATGAGAACGTATTGCTAACCATAGGTGTGACGCCTTCGTCAACTGCCTCTGACGTAATCTCCATAAACTCTGAATCATCTATCTCTATAGGCGTAGCGTTGTCATCAGGTAAGGCAGGTAATGTCTCAGGGGTGTTGCTGTTGCAGCAGGGTGGTTGAACTCCTTGAGCCATGATGGGGTCGTAGTAAAACAGTGAAGAGTATTATGGCATTGTGGTTGCGAATGATGTGAAACTTCCGTTGTTTTTCGTATTTAATGGTTGTAGGAAAGGAGGTGGTCTGAGGCCTTGGGTACGCCCTGATCGGAGTGGAATAATTTAACCTTTACAGATGTGTAACGATCAAACATATGGCACCTTCTAAACATCTTGTCAATTGAAAAAAACCTTGTCAGTTGTACACTTGTCTTTCCACTGAAACAAAAAAAAAATCTCATGTTGTAGTCACCGTAATGCTCACTCATCGGTATAGATCTAACACCTCATATGAGTTTGCTCTGGTCATTGTGGCCAAAAATATAGACAGCCTGGTCGCCAGGTTGGTTTCCACCACAACACCCAACCACCCTAAAGAGGGCGTTAGGAGACGCACCATCCATCTCTGGTTTGTACAGAGGACCGTCACCATGACCATCGAGTCCCCTCCAAATGTTATTGTAGAAGGTCGACTAGTCTTCGGATGGTAAAAACAGATAGGATTCCTGTGAGGTAAAACTTTCTTCAATAACCCACGTGTAGAGTTTCACAGTCCGCAGTACTTTATCATACACGTAACTTCCAACACGTCCTTCAGACATCTTGAAATCACCCCTCACAAATGGTTGGTTCTCCAAGAAAAATTAACCAAACTACCGTTAAACTTTTTCCTAGGTGCAAACGTCATCTCTTTTGCCATTTTCAACAGGTCCTCTTGCTGGAGAAATACCCTGCAGTGTTCTAACTGGTGTTTTTGGAGGAGAAGGTGCTGCAGCCATTGTAACAGGAGAATGAAAAACTTGCTTCCAGAACTTAACCGCAAAACAAATCCCATTTAAAAAGACATTCACTGAGCATTTATTACACATGCTTGAACAAATGGTTTCTCTCATGCAACCTTGCTTCTCTTATTCAAAAGGTGTGAAATCCTTCCTGTATCACCAAATGGTCAAACACCCACCCACGCAAACAGGAACCCACAGGTCGGACACATATGGTCAGAAAACAGGAACTGGACACATCATGTACACCTGTCAGATGCCATGAAATAAATCATTCATGATGGAAAGACCCTATTATTTTCTTCTCATTACCTACAACAGAAATACTCACTGATCCAGAACAGTTTGTCCAATACATTTTTGTCAGTGAGCGCAACATCAGGAATTTCTCATTTTTGTCAGACGCTGCAGCAATCGTTCAGTGGTCTTATGAATGTGGGAAAGTGGCTCGCGCTTGCGACAAGTGTTTTTATTGGAGCGTTCACGACTGCTCACGCACGTTTAAAACTCTACGGGCTTATGGAAAGTTTAGGTGATAGGCTTTTATATTGTGATTAAGTGTTATCTTCACAACAAAAAAGGTAAATATGAACCACCTCTAGGTCCATATCTCTGTGACCTTACTGGCGAAGTTGGCCCCGATGATCATATAACAATTTTTACAACTTCAGGTGCTAAAAGCTATTCTTATGTCACGGTTAAGGGAAAGGCATGTGTAGAACTTAAAAGGGATAACACTGAATTCTGTAAACTCTGCAGCCATCACACCAGATTCTCTGACGGAGCTCGTACATTCTTATGTCCGGGGGAGGAGCAATACTCAGCATATTCTTGCATACCACAACACAATAGTACGTGATAAGAAGCGTTTGATCAGTCAATTGCAAAGAAATTCAGTCGTGTATGATAAACATGTGTTGCTCCCAGACTTTACCACAGTTCCATATGGCTTCTGACAACGTTTTTGGTGGTTGTGTGCTAGATGCAGAGGGGTTTGATAAGCGATTCCAATGTCCATTTTCAATGGTCATCTCAGGACCTAGCAATAGCGGGAAAACATTCTTTGTAAGAATGTTGTTGCAAAATTGATTCCTAAAAAGAATTGACAATGTTGTTTATATTTATTCTTTATTGCAACCAAGGATTTGTTGAAATTACATAATTGGCTACATAAATAAACATAATTGGCTGGCAAAGGATTATTTGATTGTCTCCGTCAGATGTAGAATATATAAATACAATAATTACTTAGTCTGTTCTAGGTCTCCCTTTCAACTCAATTTATTGTGACATATACACCGATTAATAAAAAGCCACAAAAATCATGTGTAGAACGATTCCTAAAGAAATGCTCAAACTGGAAAGAGTTCACTCTCCATCCAGACACAGCCATGATGATCCTGTTTGTGCTTATTTTGTATCCATTTGTATTTTTCTATTTACCTAACAATAATTCTGACATTGATTTCATCCAAAAAAAAAAAAAAAAAAAAAAGGGCATTTAATTTTGTACTTGACTTTTACTATAATTCATTTATTTCTTTGATCCAAGCTGAATTTTCAACAACATTACTCCAGTCTTCAGTGTAACATGATCCTTCAGAAATCACTCTAAAATGCTGCTCTGGACCTCTTAAATAATTACCTCAATTCTCCTGCAAGGAAAAATTCGGTTTTTAGACACCTGTGGGGAACCAACGCACCTAAAATGCACCGAATTATTTTTTAAGTTTCCTCACTGCTTACCACAGGGACCACGATCACCCTGTTCTGTGGCGCCACGCTGTCTGGACTAACACCCTCCCTTTGAAAAGGGGGAAAAAACCCTGATAGGTTTTATAGCTCTGCAAAGAGTCCCTCGTTCTCCGCCACGACTGACCAAACATTGACCTCATGAGTGATGGACTTCAAATGGCTTTTCGTGACACTAACGCAATGAACACGAGAGCGCTAATGTCACAAGGATCAAAACCATCCATTTAAGGTTTAAACTTTGACCACACACCAGTGCAGACTCCTGACAGGGGACAATTTACATATCTTTGCTTCATGGCTGACTAAACGGACTAAAACTCTGTACATGTAGTATAGACATGATTAGTGTGTGTCAGCAGGGCAGAACACAACGAATCGTTTTATAAGAATGAGAATGTGATCATTTCCAATCAGACAAAGTTAGACTTTAATAAAGTTATACACCAAACTTTTGAGACACCTTCTTCCGGCGTTAAACACATATTAATGCCTTCAGAATATGTATATCAAGGGACCAGTCAGAGAAAAGGGACCGCCCGTAACACCCACTGATCGGCCATCCCAGCTCGTGGGTGGGACAAAATCCCACAGGTTAAAACATGTTGCACAGTTCAAAATCTGTGTGCGCGGACCAAAAGGACGTGAACATCTACATCTGTGCGCGTTCAAAAAGAAACATCTACTTGGTGCATCCATTCCCCAAAGTTGATTAATAAAGTAATTTATTAATTCATACTTTAAAATCTTACACACCATATTGCCCGTTTTTGCTCTTTTGCTAAAAAAAAAAAAAAATAAAAAAAAAAAAAAAGAATTCATTCCAAACACAGCCACAGCACTGTTTTAGATCTCAGAGCAACATGACTGTGTCTCAACGAATCAATCGTTTGAAGGATGTTCAAATCGCAGTAACTCACTTTTTAACACCGATTTGCTGCCACCAATTGCTGGTTTAGCTTAAATGTCTTATTGACATCATAAAGTGACATTAATAGGGCCAATAAAATCTAAGAGTCAGTTTAAAAGGAGAAGGGGAAAGAAAAATAACAAACCTTTTGGGCACTTTTTTCTACTGACGCCTACCAGAATAGCTATAAATTGAGTTTATTAAGTTTATAAACATAAAATATAATTTCTCCATTTCTAGTTTATGGAGTGGATCAGTCACTGCAACATTTAATCTGATTCTCAGGTTTGAGAATCGGTTATATTAAATTACAACTGCCCACTGACTTGGTTTTAAACTTATTTTACCCAACTCATGAGCCTTAAAACATTTTTAAATACAAACATGTAGGTCATGAAAACTTAAGCTTTGCCCAGGGGAGATCTTTGGTAGAATTGTACAGTAGACCACGTGTATTCTGATGATGTGAAACTAATATGAACCTGAACATTCAATTACTATTATGACAGTGAAGTGTTTTTAGCTCTCTGAAGAGTCTTTAGCTCTTGTATGACTACAATAAACAAAGCCTTCCCATGAAAATAAAGCTATACAAAAATAAAGAAACATTTGTGTTACATAACAGCCCAGGAGGAAGGCACAAAAATTAATTATTAAAAGATTTTTTTTTTTTTTCTTCTTCATATAAAGCCACAGAAAGCAATCTAACATGAAGATTAGAAGAAACACAACTACATCATCCAGACCAGACAAACACTGAACTGGAAGGAACTTATAAGGGGAAGGTAATGATGATAATTAACAAGACACACCTGAACAGAATGAACAATCAGACAACGGCAGAAACTAGGTCACACACACACAGAGCACATCGGGAATGAAAACAATAGAAAATATCCATGTCCGTTACACCATAAAGTTATTTTTACATTAAACATTGAAGCAAATCTTTCTAATGTTTCTGAATAAAATACACCATTAATGTAAAATCTATGTACCTCTAATATTGGTCTTCTATGTTTTTTTCTCTCCTCAACTTATGGTGCCTTCACGCCATCTCGTAATTACCGCAATTTCGAGATGACAACATGAGACTTTCTACTCATAGGTCCTGTTTCACAAACAGGGCTTAGCTTAAGCCAGGACTAGGCTTTTCTTAAATTAAGATATTTAAGCAACTTTTACAAAAATGCCTCATAAGAAAATATTTCAGCTGTGCATCTACACAGAACAAGCTATTTTCATCTGACAAAGCTCAAATATGCAGTTTAGTCTGGGACTAGCTTAAGCATTGTTTGTGAAACCGGGGGTATATCTTTTTCTCGCACTATTTCTAGGGTTTGCTTGGCCATCTTTTTTGGGCATGCCCTAAAATCTGTGAATTCTGGTCAGACGTTTTTCAATTTCTTTCAGAGGTTTATGCTTGTGAACTTCCCTTAGACCCTGCAACTGCTCTTCTTGGTTGGTCAGTCTCCTTGCAGCATCTTAACAATGCTGTCCGAGTGCCTATACAGTATGGTATGATGATCGCAAAAAAATCTACTCTATGCATGTGGAAGAATAAGACAAGGCCACTATTCAAGATCTGGTTGTCTGAACTTTCCTCCACCCTTCATGTAGGAAGGCTTAGATATAGTATGTCTGGAAATATAGATCGGTTAGAAGTTTCTTGGCGGCCTCTTTTCAATCATCTGTTAAAAATCGCGACACTACTTGAAACCTTGTAATCGTAGTGTTAAATACTACCGACAGTGCTGAGATTTGCGAATCTATGTGTTCTGTTTTTATTTTTACTTCCCTTGTCACTCTTGCCGTAAGTACCTAGGTGATCATATATAAATATGTGTATTTTTATTGTCACTATTATTCATAACGTCATATTGAGTAAAAATCTATTTTTGACCTTTTCTGTCTTTACACATTGAAGTGGCTGACTTTTTTTTTTGTTTGTTTGTTTTTCCTCACACTTGTGTTGGTGTGTTTTGTCTGGTTTTGTGATTGTGTTGTTTTTGTATGTCTGAAAATCGAAAGATTTCGTCAATAAATATAATTTAAAAAAGGAGACGCGCTCAGAGAACAAAGCTTCGGATTACATCAGACAAGAAGAATGCGGTGATTCGAGCGAGCCACGGAGTGATCATTATAACGAGTGAGTAATGTGTATTTTTTTGTATTATTCGAGCGAGCCACGGAGTGATCATTATAACGAGTGAGTAATGTGTATTTTTTTGTATTAGTTTGCTTGTTATTGTGGTTTGTTTGGTTTTCCCGAACTGTAATTTCTGACTAAAATGTTTTGAAATCGAGTTAAATATGAACTAAAATTAACTATACAATATGATAATAGTGCACGATGAATGCTACGAGTCTAAAAATGTTTAGACTATATATGAACGAACTTCATGCGGCCATCAGTAAACAACAGACTTGCTCACCCGGAGGCTGCATTCATTGTTGCGGGAGGTTTTAATCACTCTAACTTAAAGACAGTGCTCCCAAAATTTCATCAAAACATTTCCTGTCACACCAGAGGAAACAAAATTTTGGACCATGTTTACACAAATATGCCTGAGGCCTATGCTGTGACCCCCCTCCCCCACCTGGGACAATCAGATCACCTTTCTTTGTTCCTCACCCCCAAGTACTCCCCCATCATCAACCATGTGAAGCCATCAGTGAGGACCATCAGGACCAGCAGGGACTGACATCACACTCCAGGACAAGTTTAAACACACAGACTGGAGTATGTTCGCTTCTCAGGCCAGTTCTACTTCTTGTGCTTCTCTGCCTTCTATTTTCCTTCGCCTAGTAATGTAGATAGCCCTCTTAGCTTGCCCAATCAAATAGTTCAACGATTGACTTTTATTTCTCTGAGCTGCTCTATAACATGGACCAAAAATAAAACTTTGAAGAGAGAAAACCTCACCAGCATTAGAAAGCAACAAGGTAAGTACCTGAAATACATTTTTCAATCTTAAACACTCTAAAAAACCAAAACTTTTTTATTTGTCAGATACATTAGGATTAATTTCATTCCTCAAGACCGTACAAATCCAAAAGAAAACCATTTAAGCCTTTTTAATCAGGAGTGATTAAAATTCTTTGGAAATGGATCTGAAATAACAAGAACAACGTTGCCATTATAATATTCCTTCAACAATGTTTTTTCTTCTAAGGCCAAAATAAGGAAATGAGGCCAAAAAGATCAATAATATTTTTTAACACCAATATATCATTCTGGTCTTTAATTAAAACAATAACATCATCAGCATAAGCAGATACTTTAATCTTTCATTTGAGTGTGGTAGTGTGGTTATCAAAGACTGACCTATTTGGTACGCAGTAAGTCTGATATATATTTTTATATCCTTCAAATCCCCTGTCTTAGGGAGAAGGGTTATGACTGCTCTCCTGCAACTCAATGGTAACACAAGTCTTCTGCATTACAGACCAAAAGGCCCTGTAAAATTCAACGGGTAGACCATCCACTCCAGGTGCTCTGCCACATTCCATGTGCAATCGATCAAAATAGAATAACACAGCTCTTTTTCTAATTTCATTCGGTTCTGTTAGATCCATTCCAGTTGTCGAATACAATGAATGGATATATCGACTTTGCCCATTCTTTTTTCTAGACTAAAGAAGAACCTGGTTGGACCATCCATCTCTTCAACACTCTGAAAATGAGAGCTAACTAATGCCCCCTGTGCTATGACACCCAATAGGTCATCTAAAGCCTTCCTCTTTGCTTTAAGGAGCTCAATATGCCCCTGATTTCCTGTACCCATTAAATTTTGCAACTCCGTTATTTCCGCCTCCAGTTCTCGCATTGACTGGGAAATGTCTCTAGAAACATTGAGAGTATACTGGCGGCACAGTTGCTGTATCTTAACTTTACCACAATCCCACCACTATTGTAGGGATTTGTATTCATGTTTTCTGAAACCAAACTGTTTCCATAAAAGGAAAAAAAAAATGTTTCAATAAAAAACTTTAAACATTAAAATACCAGTAAGCGCTTTTAGATTTTATATTTGCTATATAAACATTACAATCAACTAGACAGTGGTCTGAATATCCTACCGGTACAAATTTCTTAACAACAATAAAACGATGATTATATCATAAAAACCTATTCAGTCTAGCCAAAGTAATACAATTTTCTCTTGCTTGTGCCCATGTATATTGTCTTTCATTTTGATGCAAGGTCCTCCAAAAATCACAAAGATCATATTCACCAATAAGATTCAACATTTCATTCTGCAATGCTATATGAGACTCCTTATGGGTTCTGCCTACTCTATCATTTGACGTGCAATTAAAATCTCCCCCCACATATATTCCTCTTGCTTTAGAGGTGATCTGCAACCCAACGATATCTTTCTGATATTTATGACAATACCATTCTCTACAATGCCATTAACTTGCTCGTCACTGTCCAAAAAAATCACAATGGCACTACTCCTTCTTGCCACAGACAGAATACTAGCGTATCCAACTACTTCAATGACTGCAATCGTAGATTCCTCAACAGAGCAGCGCTCCGCGGGGACGACTTTAATGCCATTTCTCCGCGTTAAGTTATCCAAACTTTGAGATGCCACACTGATAAAAATATTGACCTTAATCTACTTAAAAAAGGTAAGGCAACTTTTTGCATCATATTATTGTGTAGATAAAGCAAGACTAGTCTTTGTGTAAGATACTTAATTTATTGTGTGTAAGACCTATGGTTTTAAAGTAAATCCAACTTGAATTTAGTAAGTAAAATCAACGTTATTTTTCAAGTACAGCCAACTTAGTTTATCAAATGAGTTAACTTAATTTTACTAGTAACATCTATTTAATAAAGCCAAGTTTTCTTTAACTTGTAAAATTAAGTTGCAATTACTACCAAAACTCATTTCTTACATACAAAAAATCAAGTAGTCTACACAAAGACTAGCTTTACTTTATCTACATAATAAAGTGATGCAAAAAGTTGTCTTACCTTTTTTAAGTAGATCAGACACAACATCTCATGAAGTATATGTCCTCTATCTGTGACAATCCCCATCACAAATCAATGTGCATGGAGCCAAGACTCGACCATAATGATAAATAACAAAGAGCTGCAACTATTAGTTGATTAATGAATTAGTTGCTAACAACAATTTGTATAATTTTCTTTGAGTCATATTTTGAAGAACAAAAATCTAATTTAATAGTTTTAAATTGTGGACTGTTAACACCAAACAAGAAATACAGGGTTGCATCTTTGGCTTTGGCAAACCAGATTGATTTTCACCATTTTCTTACAAATTGATTTATCACACATACTATTAACGAAACCCAGAGTCAATCTCAGGTTTATTTATGCATCTAACCTCAAAACAAAACTTGTCAGTTAGCTCAAATAAAATAAAAGTTTTGACAATAAAAAAAAAAAAAATCTATTCCACAGAGCTACGAACACTGACTGAATAATTGCTGTCAGTACAAGACATGCTTTTAGAACAAAACTGACAGGTTTTCTTAGAGGTCAGAACACCATAACGGTTAATATACGGTTACAGATACTGTACACTGATCAGGCAAAAATCAAAGCAACATCCATCAGCTCTCATAAATTAAATTAACAATACATAACAAAATAAGGCATGTGCCAGCATAAATTATCTTTTTAAGAATTTTTTTAATTAAATACTTTTCTGCATGTTAGAGATACGAAAATGTAATATACGAAAGTGTAACCTGAGAACATTAGGGGAACCTCAGAATATGAAGTAAACCTATTAGCACAACTTGGTACGAGTGAGTTCAGTCAAAATCTACACCTTCAACGTCATCATCACGAGATCATGGACTTTGGAAGAAATGTTTTTGTTTGCATCCTCCAGCTCCAGAAAGATCTTCTGAAAGACCTCAAATGTATATTTCAGTTTATTATGGGAACCTTACTGTAGGTCCAAGGCATAGAGAAGGCCCATCAGATAGGTGCAAGCATGAGCCACATCTGGGATACCAAAAAGGATTTCTGCTCCTTCGATGGCTATTCCAGATTGCTTGGGTAGATCTTCTCTGGCTTTGCTGTCCACAAAGATGCAGAGGACAAATGTAATAATGGCATCATCATTGTCATCGAAAACCTTTGAAATACAACAGGGAATAAAATGTATTATTGTATTGTGAGCTGGCTTGGGATTGCCACTGACTGTCAGCAACGCAGGCGGTGCTAGGAGTGGTCAAATGGACGCTACTCGTCAGAGCTGATCTGAAGAGAGGATGGAGATCAAGGCTGGTTCAATTTGGAGGATGTCATAAAGATATTGCTCCAAAAAAAGGTCACTGACAAGTATGGAAATACCTCTTCCAGATGATAATCTGTAATGTTTCTGTAATGTCAGAATCTGTAAAATCTGATTTAGTATTAAATTTTACATTTACAATTACATTTTTACTTTTACTTTAAATTTTTACACATAAAATAAGTTGTTATAGCCTACATCCAGTGAATTGAATGGAAGTGTTTTCATTAATAAAGTTTCCATAAACAAATGGTTGTTAGCTTTTTTAATTACTATCCTAAAGCACATCAGCTGGCGAACCACTTGACAGAAAAGGCTTAAGAGTCTATATAAAGAAAGATGAGTTTACACAAACTTTATAGCTTTGGCAGCGCTTGCAAAACCGTGCCATATTTTGGAGACCGTTATGCGGACACTCGCGGCGGCGGTTCTACATTGAATTACTCCCTGGGCGAGACCCCCTCTTAGCCCCTTTTATAATTTCAAATAACAAAGAAAAATTATAAAATCATTTATTTTGAATAAAAATGAAAGAAATAATAAAAAAGTTGAAAATAATGAATTGGGAAGGGTTAGGGAGGACCTTGTTTTCCCAATAAAGGTGAAAACTATGCCATCTATTTAATGATGTGAATAAAAAAAATAATAATAATAAACATTTACACTCAATAAGTTGCATTCTGTTTTATAATGCACTTAAATCGAGGTGGACGCTATACGGCTGGTGGGTCGGCATACGGAGAACATTAATACACTTATGGCCGTGAGGGTGTGGGATTGCGCACTTGCTAAATTATAAACACATAAACGTATTTATTTCTGCATGTACATATTTAAATGAGCCCCGATAAATGCTTCTTTATAAAGAACATTGTTTTCTCAATAATTTTCCAATGCCGCTGTGAAGGAAAGAGTGCACAATCGATCATCGAGGCATCGATATCAATGGACAGCACTTGCTAAGGTCGTATTTAAGAAGGTTTACCTTAAGCACCATCCTAAGGTATAGTTCGGAGAACACGCGTAGGAAAGGTACAGCTGTAGTTAAGGTATACCTTTAGAGTCTTCTCTAAATAATTTTGAAGTACAGTAATTGTTTTATTATAACAATAATTTACTGTATTTACAGTAAGGGTGATATTAGCAAACTTTCACCTGTAGTAAGTCAGTCTGGCCACTAAGGAATGTACTACAGCCTTTGGAACATGTAAAAATCCCTTTTGTTGAAGTATAGTAATTGTTTTCTAATAATAATTATGTACTGTATGTATAGTAAGGAAGATATTTGCAAAATGTTACATGTAGTAATTCAGTCTGGCCACAAGCATTATACTACAACCTTTAGAATCTGAAAAAGTAATTTTGGTGAATTATTTTAATATTTTAATAAACTTTAAAAGACTCGACAGACACATGACAATTCACACTGGAGAAAAACCTAAAAGATCTCTTGATCTGAAAAGCATTTTGCTATTTAGAAACGTCATGCAGAAATTTTCAGATGTGAGTTTTACACACATTCTAAATCATAAACCACTTAAAGACATCTAATAGATGTCTATTTGACACCTAAAAGGAGACGTCCAATAGACGTATTGCAAATGATCAAACAACCTGAATAATCAGCTTCCAAATGTAAATGCTGACATCAAATAGACGTCTCCTAGATGTGCTATCAGGGTATAAATAAAAACAAAATCATATCTAAACAGAAGTATAATATCTGGAACAACACCTTAAACAATTAAACGGTTTACTTTATTAAGGTTACTTTATAAAACAATGTGTTTTGCATTTTTAATACTCGCATTTGAGAACATCCACAATCTTATCCATGTTCGATTATGATGTATCTTCCTCCTCCTTCTTTTATTCTTCTTTTTCGGGATTTGTGGCTGTTTTTGACTAGACTAGACACATCCTCTTTTCTTCCTCTCCCGTGGCATTGGGGGATAGAAAAGTATCCCTTGATTGGCACGTCTGCGTTTGGGTGGGGCGTAGTAGGCCAATCCGGGGATCTCTTGCCTACTCCTTTATGAATACTGCAATTTCAGACATACTACTCTTCTCATGTAACCATTTCGCCTACTATATAGTAGGTAAGTAGGCATATTAGAAAGATGCTTAAGTATACGTACACCCGAATATCACAAGAAATAGTGCTCCATCCAGGTAAATCTTGCCTACTCTTTTGTGGACATTAAGATTTCATCCATACTTTTCCATTGCCTACTGCTTTTTGCCTACTAAATACTGTACAACATTCACCCCCGGTTTCACAGACAAGGTTTTACCCAAGTACTAGACTAAAATGTAAATCTGAGCTGTTTCAACTAAAAGAAACCTGCACTGACTGATCTTTAAACATGTCAGTGCCTTTGTGTTGTCTTAGGATGTATGCCTTTTTCTAAAGCATTTTTATAAAAGATAATTAAATGTCATAATTGAACTATGGCCTAATCCTGATTTAGGCTAAGCCCTGTCTGTGAAACCAGGCCTCAGTGTTCTAAGAAACTCTTCTAATTTGTAAATCAACCTCCAATGTAGTGCATATGCATATTACCACGCTTAGAATCAAAGAGCCATAAAAGTTTCCTCCAAAGGATCAACACACTATTGGCTCTTTGACCCAAAAGAGGTGTGACCTTAACATGTTTCAAAAGAACCTACAGCGGTGACCTGCCTGGCTTTTTTCCTTTTTCCTGGCTAAAATTATTTATGTTCCTCAGATAGCACAAGTACATCTGCAAGATGTCTGTTAAAGATCTCTTGATCTGGAAAGCATCTGTCTTAAAGACATCTAATAGACGTCTATTTAGGGTTTGCAGATGTAAATTTCTGCTACACTTTCCTAAGTTTCCGAAGAGCACAGTGGCCTCCATAATCCTTAAATGGAAGACGTTTGGGACAACCAGAACCTTTCCTAGAGCCGAAAGTTCTAGAAAGTCAACCATCACTGCAGTCCCCCACCAGTTGGGGCTTTATGGCAGAGTGACCTGATGGAAGCCTCTCCTCAGTGAAAGACACATGAAATCCTGGATGGAGTTTGCTAAAATAAACACCTGAAGGACTCCAAGATGGTAAGAAATAAGATTCTCTGGTCTGATGAGACTAAGATAGAACTTTTTGGTCTTAATTCTAAGCGGTATGTGTGGAGAAAACCAGCCACTGCTCATCACCTGTCCAAGAGTGACAGTCCCAACACTGAAGCATGGTGGTGGCAGCATCATGCTGTGGGGGTGTTTTTCAGCTGCAGGGACAGGACGTCTGGTTGCAATCGAGGGAAAAATGAATGCGGCCAAGAACAGGGATATCCTGGACCAAAACCTTCTCCAGAGTGCTCAGTACTCCAGACTGTCTTGTTGGAAGGTAAAACTTTGGACCAATGACCCTAAGAACACAGCTAAAATAACGAAGGAGTGGCATCACAACAACTCTGTGACTGTTCTTTAAGGGCCAATTGACAACTTAAACCCAATTGAGCATCTCTGGAGAGATCTAAAAATGGCTGTCCACCAACGTTCACCATCCAACCTGACAGAACTGGAGAGGATCTGCAAGGAGGAATGGCAGAGGATCCCCAAATCCAGGTGTGAAAAAC
>JAUMHP010000085.1:22927-33494 GCA_032361065.1 Enteromius trimaculatus | reverse complement strand
AAAAATGACAGATGATGATAATAAAAAGGCTGAGAGTATCACCTGCACATTTTATGGTGATGTCCGTCTGGAGCAGAATCCCACCACGTACCTAGAGGCCCTAGAGGTGTACAAGAACCTCCCCAAACACCTGAAGGAAAATCCACAGAATGGCGTGCCAATAAAAGTCTGGCTCTATCCTCTCTCTCTACTGGATACAAAAGCAGCTCAGTTGGGGAGAGAAATCAGCATGAGTTTGATTTACAAGACTGAAGGTATGATGGAGAGGTTGGGGGACGTAGAGAGGATGTACAATGACTTGTCCAGAAGAACAGAGGTAAATGTTTTCAGTGACGTCAAAACAAGACTGCACTCATTTCAGGATTCATTTAGCATCTACAAGATAGTGCTCCAGAAAGCTGTGGCCAGGGTCTTACCTGCCATTCGTGGAGGCAGTATGGAGGAACAATCCCTGGGACACATTCTGATAACACACAGCAGCTCCCCTTTTAATGCGGACTTACTTAACCAATGGTTAGAAGATGCCAGGTCTGAGCTTACATTATTGAAAGATTACACCACAACCCTAAATGAGATCAACATTGTTGATTCAAATAGGCTCAAGTCCATCCTTCTTGATCCTGATATTAATGCTGTAGTATCCTTGACCTTCACATCTCTAAAATATGAAGACCCATATCTTTCAAGCCTGGCAGAGTTTCTAAAATCTGAGAAGTTTACAAAGCTAGATGAAGAAATAAACCTGGCTTCTGTGACATCAGACACCAGAAAGTGGTTCAATGATTCTGAAATCATTGAAAAGATGAGAGAGAACTTGTTGATCTTCAAGAAATTTTCAGAGGCCAATAAACATACCAAGAGTATTCGATTGATTATTTCTATCATCTCCAATCCCTCTATTCCTGGCACCTCTATCTATTTGTATGAAAATGGGAAAGTAATAGACACAAAGTTCCAGCCCGTGTCCAAGCCACCCCCACCAATAATAAAGAATGTCCTGGAGAAAACTGTGACCCTTGAACTGCAGAAGTCCTCATCTGGAGAAACGGTGAAGTACAGAGTGGAGTACAAGCAGGTAGAAGCAGGTTCTGGAGATGAGAAAGACTGGCTTGTTACAGACACGCCTGAAGAAGACTTCACTCTGACTGGATTGGAGCCTGGAAAGCAGTACCAGATCCGCTACAGGATTGTGGGTAAAGTGGGAGTGAGTGAAGCCAGTGAGACTGTCAGCCCTACTCTCTCAAGTAAGTGTCATCTGCACATTATGTTAGAGACTGTATTTAACAGGTGCACTCCACATGACTCCAGGGGGTTAGTAAAGGCCTTCTGAAGCCAAGCATATTTTACACTGTATGAATTAAAGGAAAACAAAACTTGCTCTTGGCAAAACTCTACATTATAACTAGGCATAGAACAATTTAGGTATGACGTATTGACGTATGATAACCTTAAATACAAATATCACAGTATTACGATTACTGCTTTAAAATATGTTTTTAATTGTCTGGGTAAAAAACTATCACTATTTTCTACTTAACACAGTATTTATTTTAATAAATATATATAAGAAGAGAAAAGTAAACATGGCAAGTTAAAAATGAATTAATTGTGAAAAAATAGCATGCTTAGATATGGATTCATAAGTGATTTGTTTCAAATATTTGCTGAATTGTGGGCTTTGGATGTGGATAAACCTTTGCTGCTGGAGAGACTGCTGCCCTAAAAAGAAGACAAATGTCTGACTTGTTCATTTTAACCAAAATTTGTAATTATAGTTATTTAATCGTTCAAATTCCTGTACTCTTGCAAAATGTGTGTTGTCTTGGATACATACTGGATTTAACAAAAATAAGACAATAAATTATATGATTTTATTGATATATATTTTCAGCAACACAAAAAAAGGTTTTAAGTGGGTTATTTCTATCACGCAGTAGCGTGTCAGTTGTAAATATCAGTTTAGATTTCCAAACCTTATTTGGTAACACTTTATAATAATGTTCAGTTGCAAGGCATTCATAAGTGATTAGTTAATTATCATCTGCTAAGACGCATGGGAAAGCTCCTTTTTCCCCCTAACTGAAGCCTATTCTAAAACGCAGTTTTATTATTTACTAAAACTGCATGGTATTGGCCACTGTATAGGGGACTTATTTTTAACCAATGGGCAAGGCCCTGTGAACAGCGGGCCAATGCCATCGACCACACCCCCTGGCGTGATGTCTCTGCTCCAATGGCAGCAGGGGGCGCCATGGAGGTGTGATATGGCGTGACCCGTGTCTATATAAGCCTAGGACACGCTAGCCATCTTCAGATCATTCTCCTTCAGCGACGGAATTGGAAGTGGATGAGCTACTGCGCTCGGACGACCGCGCCCCATCTGCTCCGTCGGAAGCCAGCTCGTTGAGACCTAACGGGGATGCCGAACTGTTCCGCGTCCTCGCCAAGGCTGTCTCCAACCTGGGCTTGGACTGGTCTCCTCCGGAGGAGCCTGTGAGGAGCAGGCTCGAAGAGTGGTACCTGCCGGGGCCGTCTCAAACCCCACGCCAGCGCTCCACCCCGTTCTTCCCGGAGGTCCACGAGGAGCTCATGAAGTCCTGGAAACCACTGTACTTCGCCAGACTCAAGAGCAGAGCTTCCACCGCCTTCGCCTCCCTCGACGGTACAGCTGAGAAGGGGTATGAGGCGCTGCCACCCCTCGACCAGATGGTTGCAGCCCACCTCTGCCTCCCATCTTCATCTGGATGGAAGACCAGGCCAGCCCACCCCTCGAAGTCCTGCAGGACCACGTCTGCACTGGCTGGAAAAGCCTTCTCCTCCGCTGGTCAGGCCGTCTCCGCTCTCCACGCTATGGCGGTGCTGCAGGTCTTCCAGGCCAAGATCCTCGCTGCTTTGGAGGGCCAGCCGGACATCGATGCTGTGAGGGAGTTCCGCAGCTCGACGGACCTAGCGCTCTGGGCTATCATGGCCGTTTTGTGGCTTAATTTCACGCAGATTAAGGACGCGGACAAGACACCATTCTTGGATGCGCCGATCTCTCCCGTGGGTCTCTTCGGCCCCTCCGTCGAGGGATTCACTGAGCACTTCACTGAGGCGCAGAAAGTGTCGCAGGCTTTTCGACACGCTACTGTCGAAAGGGGGCGAACCAGGTGGTTCCCCCCTCAGACAGAGAAAACGGGCATTACAACAGGTATTTTCTGATCCCCAAGCGAGACGGTGGGCTCAGGCCCATATTAGACTTAAGGATTTTGAATTGCGCCCTTCTCAAACAGCCCTTCAAAATGCTAACTCTGCCGAAAATACTCTTGCAAATTCAGCCCGGAGACTGGCTGTTTTCACTAGACCTGAAAGACGCTCACTTTCACATTCAGATAGCTCCCCGTCACAGGCCATTTTTGAGATTCGCCTTCAAGGGGATTGCATATCAATATACGGTCCTCCCTAGCCCCCGTGTATTCTAAAAGCGATGGGAATCCGCGTGCTGAATTACCTAGATGATTGGCTGGTTCTAGCCAGATCACGGAGTGAAGCGGAGAAACACAAAGAGGTCATACTCAACCATTTACATCAACTGGGGCTCAGAGTGAACTTCGCAAAGAGCAAGCTGTTACCTAGCCAACAGATGGTTTTTCTGGGAACAGTGATCGACTCACCAGAGCGGGCTGCGAACATTCGAAAGAGCGCAGTCTCCTTCGAGTCGGGCCCCAGGCGCACTCTAAAAGCTTTCCAGAGAATGCTTGGGTTGATGGCAGCAGCTTCGCCCGTCCTGCAGCTAGGCCTCCTTCATATGAGGCCCCTGCAGTTCTGGATAAAACAACGGGTGCCGTGGCAAACTTGGCGTCTCGGGCGAATAAAGCTCAGAGTGAACGCAGCTTGTGTAACAGCGCTGCCCCCATGAAAGGACATTCACTGGCTGCAAAAAGGAATCCCTCTATATGTGAAGAACAGGAGGAGAGTCTTCCTCACAGACACCTCCAAGACAGGTTGTGCGAGGGCTCGCCGGCCTCCGGCCTGTGGCCAAAGGAGGACAGCGAATTACACATAAACTGTCTGGAGATGATGGCAGTGTGTTACGCGTGTCACTTCTTCGTCCCACTACTGAGGGACAGTCACGTTCTGGTGCGCTCGGACAGTATGACAGTGGTTTTGTTCATAAATCACCAAGGGAGCCTTTCATCGAAACGCCTGTACAAGTTGGCACCGAGCCTCCTAAAGTGGGCACATACCGGGCCTTCTCAACCAGGGCGCAGACATGCTGTCCAGAGGAAAGGTCAGCCCATCGGAATGGACTCTGCACCCCCGAGTAATCCAGACAATCTGGCGCTTATTCGGAAAGGCAGAAATAGACCTTTTCGCCTCGGACGGGAACACCCGCTGCCCAGCATATTTCACCAGGGAGATGGATGCCCTCGCCCAGTCCTGGCCGAGGCTTCCTCTCTATGCATTCCATCCGACCCCCCTGATAATTCAGGTCATCAGCAGGGTCAAAGAGGAAGGCCACAAGCTCCTCCTGGTAGCCCCTCGTTGGCCGAACCAGCCGTGGATAGCTGGCCGATTCCCCTGAGAAAGGACCTGCTATCTCAGGTGAAGGGCACAATCTGGCACCCACAACCCGAGCTGTGGGCTCTGCATGTGTGGCCACTCGACGGGAGCCTTTTTGCCTCCCAGAGAGTGTGTTGAACACTATTTCTCAGGCCAGAGCTCCGTCCACAAGACGTCTCTATGCTTTGAAATGGGCTGTGTTTTCTAGATTGTGCACAGAGCGCCGTGAAAACCCCCTGAAGTGTGACATGTCACTGATACTGTCATTCTTGCAACACCTGCTGGAAAAAGGCCGAGCCCTTTCCACCCTCAGACCTTACGTGGTGGCTATATCAGCCCACCACGAACTAATAGCTGGGCAAACTGTGGCGAAAGATGCTTTGCTGATACAGTTCTTAAGAGGCGCGAGGCGGCTGAAGCCCCCCCGCCCTTGCACTGTGAGCTTATATTGAGCGCTCAGCTGACTTCAGACGCTCTGACCAACTGTTTGTCTGCTTCGGTGTCCTCCAAAGGGCTACCGGTCTCGAAGCAGAGGCTCGCAAATTTACTGTCTCTGAACTCCCTCCTGCGAAGCGAGTAAGACGAAACTAACTGTCATTCATAGCCACGCTAGCTGCATCCTCAGATCCAGTTATAGCCTGACAGACCTACTCTTTGAGTTTCACTAAAAGTGCTATACAATGTTTATTGCCTAACCTAAACTCCCTTCCGAGAAAGCGAGTTGAATCAAGCTTGAGGGCACTACGGGCTCCCTAGCTGCAGCTTTCCAGCTTCAGCTATAGCCAGACAGAAGTACAGAAATACGCTTAAGCCTCCAAGTGATTGGACGATGATGCTTGTGATGTAGGTGGCCTCGGGTTTCCCCTAGGTCTGTTCGCAGGCAAAACTCGGTTTTCGTCAGAACAAAACTGAACTGTGTGTTCGTCTGTGCAAGAAAAATGAACTGAAAATGTGTTTGAAAGGCCCGCTCGGAGAGTGAAGCTGATTTGAAAATCACCTGATTTGCATACCAAGTTGTGCAAATCATGGGGAAAACCATATTCGGCCCGTATCTTCATTCCCGCCCGCAATTACATTGGAAATGTGGTGGGTTTGAATGATTACGGTTATTGGGCGCTCGTGAGCTATCTGTCCTCTGACATGGCATCCTCCTCAAAGGCTCCGACCTTGCCTATGAAGCCATGAGAACATCATTAGCACTTGTGGGCAAGGTGTGCTCAAAGACTTCAATGAGCAAGAGCAAGTGAGCTCAGATGATCTCGCTGACGTTCCAGCGGTTCCTCCCACACCGCTCACTAAGTCTTGGGGCTGATGGGCGGGAGCAGAGAAGAAAGGGTTCTCTGGCGCTCTTTAGCCAATGCAGCCACAAGAGCTGATTTCATAGCCAGTAGCTCTAATGAAACGTCTATAGAAGTTGGCAAAGCCAAGAAATCGCTGGAGTTCCTTTAGCGTTTGTGGTTTGGGCCAGTTGAGGACTGCATCCACCTTTTTTTTGTTCAACGCTACACCCTCTGGGCTTATAATGTATCCTAAGAAGGCCACCAAGGTTTGGTGGAATTCACACTTGCTCAGTTTAGCATAAAGTTGATGTTCCATCAGTTTTTTCAGGACGAGACGAACATGCTTTCATAACTCTCAGAGTACGCCAGGATATCGTCTATATACACAATAACAAAATTGTTGAGCATTTCCCTGAAGATCTCATTGACCAGCGACTAGAAGACCGAAGGACTATTGGACAGCCCGAGGGGCATCACCAGGTATTCATAATGCCCACTGGTGGTGGAGAAGGCCGTCTTCCACTCATCACCCTCACAAATGCAAATCAATTTATAAGCATTCCTTAATTCCAATTTGTTAAAGAATTTAGCAGCTCTTAACTGTTCAAGGGCGGCCAGAACAAGAGGCAGTGGGTACCAGTACTTTACTGTAATATTGTTGAGTGAATTGTAATCTATGCAGGGTTGAAGTCCTCCAACTTTGTTCTTATCGAAGAAGAAACCTGCTGAGGCAGGTGATGTTGATGGTCGAATGAAACCCTTTGATCAGTATATAGTTCCTCCTGAATATACTGATCAATACTTGTGATTTCCAGCTGTGACAGAGGACAGACCTGGCCACGGGTTGGCATCGTTCCCAGAATTAGTTCTATAGCACAGTTCCTGGAGCGATGAGGTGGTAGCTTGGTGGCATTTGCTTTGCTGAAGGCCGCCTTAAGGTCTTTGTATAGAGCAGGTAGGAGGTTGATGTCGGAGTTTTCGTCAGAAGTGAGTTGTTCGTGACGGATGGAATGGGTAGCTTTAGTGAGGCAGTTGGCCTGGCAGGCGGGTGACCACTGGGTTATCTGGTGAGTGCTCCAGGAAATGTGAGGGTCATGAAGTTCAAGCCAGGGGAGGCCAAGGATCAGCGGGTGGTCGGGTGATTCAATGACATAGAAGTGAATGAGTTCCTTATGGAGTAAGCTGGTTAGGAGAGTTAACGTCTGGGTTTGGGTGGTGACTCATCCGGTCCCTATGGGTTGGCTGTCGAGGGCTGCCACCGCCACAGCCGGTGTACATGAAATCAAAGGGAGACCATATTTAGTGACAAAAACCAGATCGATAAAATTCCCCACAGCCTCAGAATCCAGAAAGGTTTTATGATATAATCCTTTTCATGATAGATACATGCATCAATAGTCATGGCAGAATTCAGAGAAACTCACCCTGAAAGATCTGGTGCGAGGTGGTCGGACGGGGCAGTTCGCTCTGATTTGGCCGGGCTTGCCACAATAGAGGCACAAGTTATTATCTAATTTCCTCTCCCGCTCCTCTGGAGTGAGATGGATGGCTCCAATCTGCATGGGCTTCACGGGGAGCAGGTTGGCTGACCCGCTGGCAGAGGTGGATGGAGCAACACAGCGAACCTTCCTGGAGTGCAGAAGATGATCCATGCGGATGGCCAGATCTGCTTGAGCGTGCAATCCTCGTCATGACCCTCTAGCTCTGTTTTCAAGTCCTCTCGTAGACCCCGGCGATAGATCGTTTTAAGAGGATCATTATCCCAGCCAGTCTGAGCTGCTAGCGTGCGCAAGCTCACAGAAAATTCAGCCGCCGATGATGTGCCCTGTTTTAGTGTGAGTAATTCATCCCTTGCATCCTTGCAATCCACAGTGTGATCAAACACTTCTCTGAATTGTTTTAAGAAGCTCAGATAAAAAAAGCTCCGAGGAAAAAGTCATACTGCATCCCTCTCATAACGCAGTTATCCACTCCAAAGCCTTCCCGGTGAGGAGAGAGCAAACGAGGGACACTTTGCTATCATCCGTGATAAAACTTCCGGGTTGTGAGTTCATGTAAACATTGCATTGAAAAGTTACATGTTAGTTACTGCATGTTAATTAATGTATGAATTAACAATTTGTGGTAAACTAAATCAAACATGTTTTAATGGCACAAAATTGTTTATAGATCTGCCACCTGCAGCTGTCACGTCAGTGGCGGTTTTAGGCATTGAGACACGGGGCAGTTGCCCAGGGTGGCATTTTTTGGGGGGCGGCACAAGCACTAATTGGGGGCGGAAATCATCTGTTCCCCTAAACGGTTTTGTATTATCTATCATAACCTACCTGTGGCTATGGCAATTAAATAGCTTAGTTTCAAATATCGCAAATAAATACAAGATTCTAGCAAGTATTTCTGCACAGTGAGAGCACACAACAAATTCAGGAGGGCACTCTTGCAGCACAAAAGACATTCATTACTGGGGGCATGCTTTCAACGGGTTGCTTCAGCGTGTGACCCGACCGATTAGCCAGCTGATAATATTTGTGGACAAAGTCCTCGAACGGCGGGTCCCGGCGAACAAGGGCGAAAAGATCTGCAGTGAATGCCATCCTCTAGTACAGTGGTTCTCAACCCTGGTCTTCGCGTCCCCATGCTCTGCGTATTTTGCATCTCTCTCTTTGTTAACGCACCTGATTCTGATAATCAGCTCATTAGAAGAGAGCTCTGTGCATGAGCTGTGTTCCCGTTAAAGTTTACTTCACTTCGGAACATTCATTGACGGATTTGCATCGTAAATAAGTGAATACAATTTAAATTACGTCTCGCACACTTAAATGCACTTCAAATGGAATGTATAAATTCACTTCGAACTGGAATTATGGCGGAATATTCGGTGATGTCCACTTCGCAGTGCGCATTCGTTCGAACAGAACGAATGACAGAAGAAACATACGAAATGCGCAGAGCGAACAGGACGAGGATTGAGAACCGCTGATCTAGCATAGTGTGTGCGAATGTGCGAGACGTAATTTAAATTGTATTCACTTATTTACGGTGCAAATCCGTGAATGAATGTTCCGAAGTGAGGTAAACTTTAACGGACACTTTGTAGGGACCATGTCCACGAGTGAAGCCGGTGCCTCTCAGCATGGAAGGAAGCGGTGAACACAAAGAATTCAATATACTTTCTTTAATAATACACAGACAAAAACAAAGGCTGACGAGGCAGCAACTCAAAACGATAAACAGCGTGACCGACAAGACTTTAACTAACCATGATCAGAACTCAAAAGACAACGGATTAAATACACAGAAACTGATACTGAAAAGTGAAGGCAGATGGTGTAAAACAGGAGAGACGAATAAACTAATCAAACATAACAAGGGTTAAACCAAAAATACAAAGACAGGGGGGAGCACGAGACCAGACAGACATGGAACATAACAACGATTGTGCAAAGAAGCGCTATCACGAGAACGGCGCTAAGCAGGGCTCACGCAAACCTCTCTGTTATCTCAGCAGCTCAACCCCTGCTCGCTCGACTTTTGAGACTTTAGAGGTGGGGATCAAATGTCAAATCACTCTTGTGATTGGTCAGAAGAAATAATAAAGGACTCCCTGTCTATTAGCATAATTTATGACCCCTTATGCCATTTTATGGCAAATGCAGCTGTCATGCACCTGTTATGCCCAGTTCCTGTTTCTGGACCATATGTGTCTGACCTGTGGGTTCCTGTTTACGTGGGGGTTTGACCATTTGGTGTTACAGGATGCGTTTCACACCTTTAAATAAGGAGACAAAGTTGTATGAGTGAAAAACCATTTGTTGTGAAATGAAGATCTCTTCTAAGTGTTTATATCTAAATACTCAATGCTCTAAATACTAATTCAATAGATTTTTATTTATTTGTTTTTTTTTGGTAGAGTCAAGCAAGTCATGTGAGAATTTAAGTTGCCTGGACATGTCATTTTGACACATTGTGGGTTTCCCAAATACATTTCACTAAAACAATAACAAGTTTTTTAAAACTTTTTTTTTTTTTTTAAAGTTTAAGAAGAAAAAAGAAAGAAAATAGCTTACACAAGAATAAAGTGTGATCCATGCGGAGTGGATCTTTTCTGTGACTGTGGGTATGCTTCTGTAACTTTGGATTCAACTCTGTCAACTCAGTGGGAGCGGGTTTACTAGCAAAGTGTTACCAAAGGATGCTTGTATTCTTGTGAAATTTCTTCAGAGAGACCAGGAGAAAAACTTTGGATTGGAAGCAAAATTCTCTTAATTGGGAGAACTGTCTGCACTCTGCAGTCGTCAAAGTAGATCTGAAATGGTCTAACCTGTCCAGGGTTTAAATACATTTACAAGGAGGAGGAGTACAGATGTAAAGACAAAGGGAACAGATCATGCAAATGCAGGACAGGAACCTTGCTCTAGACAGGCTGTTTCCCAGTCTTGATCTTAGTTAGCATACAAGCGACATTCAAATGTATAGGTGCTATAGAAACCTTAAAACAAAAGGCACAGCTGAACTTTGAAAGGATTTGTATTCACACTTAGTCTGGGAAACTTGGAACAGATGTTACCTGCCATTGAATCGGCTAGGTAGGGTGTTGTAGACAGAAGTTCTTCTGGGTGATTCTCTGCATTGGTTTTTTTATTTTTATTTTTTTATCGTCTGTCTTCCGTGACAGTTGGCTCAGCGATCTTCTGTTCTTTGAAGTTCTTTGAAGCTTCATACACAGGTGTTGATGTGTATGGGTC
>JAUMHP010000084.1:14856224-14879801 GCA_032361065.1 Enteromius trimaculatus | reverse complement strand
TTTTGTGAGGTACTAGTGATATTTTACCAGTTTGGATGCATATTGAAGTGACATAACAGAGTTCACTATTGTGCACTAATTAAATCATGAGCTTGAATGTTCATACTTCGAACTCTTAGACAGACAGAAATTTGCACTAATTGGGAGAGACAAGTTAGGATGGACAACTTCAGTCCTGTAGGACCCCATTCACAGAGACTATGATCAAGGTAATGCTAAAATAGTGATTGGTCTGTCTACCTGCAGTGCACAACAGTGGCTCCAGAGAAGGGCGTCCGGTTGATGTAATCTCTCACAGTCCGCACGAACTGAATGAGCGACTGCGTGATCTCTGGGACGCCGTGATCGGGCCACACAGTGTAGTGAAACTGACGCACCACTCTGGAATAGCTCAGCTGCTCCTCCTGCACAGACATGAGTCATTAGTGCTTCCTATTAGAACTCATCTGTGACGGACAGGGACGGTATACCCACGTTACAGATCTTGTATTCTCGTATGGTCCACTCAGGAAGCACAGATTCAGACTGCATCTGGACCACCAGATCCCCATAGTACAGCGGCTCCTGATCAAACGGCCAGTAATGGTCACACTTGACCTAAACCAGAAAGTTCATTTAGTTGATGCCAAAGATCCTCATGAGCAGAAGAATCGTGTAATCATACGGACATACCCTTCCTTTCTCAACACATTGTGTCACCATAACTATGTTGTGCACATTCTGCTCCCAGACCATCTTCCAGAAATCATCTTTAGTGCCAGGTAAAGGACCCTGAGTTGCTATATACTCCCGTCTGAAGTTATTGCCCTTTCAAAAAAACATGTGATACATTTAGTTAAGCACCACTGGTTAGCCATAAAATTTTATTTTACAGTCCTGTTTGTGTACATACTATGGACATATTGTAGTAATTACAAAAATAAGGTAATAACTAGAAACTAACCCTGAACCTATCCATTAACCTAACCCTACCCATGTAGTTACCTTACATTACCAGTACATTCTTGGGTAAGAACACTGTAAGTGCACATACTGTAAAATAAAGTGCAACCTAAGAACTCATATACTTTTGCCCACCACTGCTCAGATATTTTACATTTAGTACCAATAGAATCTGAGATCCTGCAGCACAAACACAGTCAAGTGTTTATTATAAGTATTTAAGCATTTCATTTTTTTGCTTCCTCGGATTGTCTAATAGTTGCCAAATATTGTCCAATCCTAACAAACCACATTTATACTTGGTGAGAGCTGTATCTAACACTTTACCACATTTCAGATGAAAACATGTGCCAAATGCTTTTAACTGAAATATGTATTACTTAAACACACAACCACGCCTGGCAAACTATAGTCTCGTCATTTATTTTATTTATTTATTTATTTATTTTTGTGGTCTATAATTCAACATGTATGCATGACAGACTTTTGACTTTTGTGGTTAAAGTACTTGATTGGCGAAAGATCTTACAGGAATATAGCTGGCATTAATATAATCTGAGCAGGAGTCATCATCAACATAGGACAGCTTCACTCGTGTAGAATCATCTGTTCAAGAAACACATCACAATAAATTCAGGAATAATATGACAATAATAGTAGTTGTTTTAACAAACACAGATTTGCTTGGACGTACAAGGCAGTATATTGTTGTAGCGATTTTTGCCTCTGTTTTCAGGCAACAATGCTGCGTCTTGAGGTTGGTTACGACCAACATCCTTCAGGTCCTGAAAGCAGAACAAAGAATAAATGTTTTCATTCAGAAGCATTCCAAATATCAAATTCTGAAATATGGAGGATACGGTATTTTACCTCATATTCCTCAGAGAGCAGGTAGT
This sequence comes from Enteromius trimaculatus, assembly GCA_032361065.1. Classification (NCBI taxonomy): domain Eukaryota; kingdom Metazoa; phylum Chordata; class Actinopteri; order Cypriniformes; family Cyprinidae; genus Enteromius; species Enteromius trimaculatus. The sequence continues at coordinate 14,877,963 of JAUMHP010000084.1, read as the reverse complement.
TGGAGTCTGCACGAAGTTTAGCTAAATGTGACTCAAAATTTGGAATGCTGATGGGACTGTAGTTAGAAAAGAAAACACTATCTTACCATAGATAACAGAAAAAAAATCAAGAGTTCATTTAAAGAACATACAGCATACTGAAAATATCATAAAAATATCCTGCTCTGGGATGTAGTACAGTACCTGGAGACACGACGGTTCCTAAAACACAGAAGAAAATAACACTGCATTAAGAATTTATGCTGCTGTTTAACTTAATAGTTGATATAAATGCATTTACTCTTACCCTCTAGCAATGACGTGACTTCCCGAGGGCTGTCTTTCTCTTCTCAAACTCATTCTGACCACAGGCTCTTGTGCACTCCTGGGAAAGACAAAAACATGCCATCACTAACTAATGGCTGCCTGAGACTTGAGACTTTAGTATCGGATTAGATTTGGTTCTGTTCTTCAGCTAAAGTCAATGTTAACTCGTCACTTCTAATCAATCATTGCTAACTCTAAACCAGAGGCTCTCAACTCGTCCTGGCCCTCGAGGTCCACTGTCCTGCAAAGTTTAGCTCCAACCCTATTCAAACACACTCAAACAAGCTCATCGAGGTCTTTAGGATCACTAGAAAATTAAGTTGAGGACCTCCGCTCTAAACCATTATTACAAACCCATCCACTCTAACTCAGATTGACATTTACCAGTACATTTATCAGTAACTCTGGTGGACACTCCAGTAAAGTAGGTGGCGGTGAATGTTAATGAATTTGTATTACTATTGTTTTTATTTTTCTAAATTTCTATAGACACCGTGAACATTGGTATTGTAAATTCTCTTGTTCAAGCCCTAACACAAACTGTTATCATCACAGCCCCTCAAGTCATGTTTAGGAAAGGACATGTATTTGAGTTTTAGATCTGATGTACTAAATATTGACTTTTGATGACTTTAGTACAGTGCAAAATGTAAAGCAGGACTCACATTTTGTGAACTTTTTGTCTGCAGATCAGCAGAACAATTAATCCCACCATGGTGGCGATGAGGAAGAGTCCAGCACTGACCCCTTCGATGACCCCACTCAGTGGCTCTGAACACAAATATGAACAGTTAACCAGCGTGTCTTACCAGTCACCCCCTTAATATGATCAAGTCATGTGTGTTACCTGCGTCTGTGATGAAGGGCTTGGACAGGTATGTATCTGTAAAGAGTGGAGAGAGAAACTCCTCACGATCCTCATCGAAAAGTTTGGTAAACGCTCGTACACTGAGTCTGAGAATCAAAAGTAAAAGAATCAAAGTGATCACCAACAGTCATATTAGCAATGGCACACCATTTGACCTTTACATGTTTGTTAATAATGGCATGAAAGTGGATTTGAGCATCGAAACATGTGTTCAAGGGCTAAATGTGAGGTTAGGGATGGGTTTAACGCTTTAAACTCGCATGATCCATGTCCTGAGACACAAGTTTTGCAATCACAGGACCACCCTATTAGCAACAAACAGATTTATCACCTGTATGCTGTCTTGGGTTTCAGTGGCCCATCACAGAAGATGGCCTGGTGTTGAGGTGCATTGGTCGATGGTTTCTGATCACATCGTCCTCCCAAACTCTCCATGCCTGACCCCAGGTGGATCTCAAACTCCTGTTTTGTGCTCTGGCTCTCATCGCAGTGGCTGGGGAAGTACCTGGTCTGATACGCTTTGACAGAGCTGTTAGATCTGTAGTCCAGGTATGAGGGAAGAGGATGATGCTGGTGTGGCTGCTGGTATTCAATTTCTGAATCCAACCAAAGAGAGCGATCATTGTATTAGTTTTGTCATGTAAGGAGACAAAAACATTAAAAAAGGAAAGAATGTCTTCCAACCATCAGATTCAGTTACGATGATGGTGAAGAATTTGACAGCACCGTTGATATCACTGAACCAGCTGCAATTGAACTGGAAGAATATGGTTGACTTGGTAAGTTGAACTGTATTCTCATCAACGCGGGTCGAGGGCAGAGGTGGACCTGAGAAAACACAAACTGTTTAGTAAAGGCTCCCGTCACAAAGTTATCTGATGGTTAATATGAAACAAAAAAGCCCTATCTCACGGTCTATCATCGTGACCACATTCTCCATGGCTGCCTCGCTGGTCATGCTGTCTGAGATGACTTTGACAGAGACGATGTACTGCTTATGGGGCTCCAGATCTTTGATCAGATAGACTGTGTTCTCTTTGGCTGTGCGCTGAGAGTACACCATTCTCCCAGAGTCCTTTCTTAAACACTCAATGGTGTATGAGTCAAAGTCAGCTTCTGGGGGACTCCAGGAACAGGAGAGGGCTGTGGAGTTCTTAGGACGGCAGTGCAGACTTTGAACACGCTGTGGCTCTAGAGACAGGAAGAAACACACATTCCACCAGTGCTACACTTACTGTTACTGTAGCTCACTGTTTCAACTCTGGCCCCTCGAGAGCCACTTCACTGCAGAGTATAGCTCCAACTGTAATCTAACACACCAGAACAAGCCAATCTAGGTTTTCAAGTTTTTACTAGAAAGCTACAAGCAGCTGAGTTTTGATCAAGGTCGAAACTACAGTAAAGTCGAGGCCAGAGTTCAGAACCCCTGTTATTAGTGTTAGTCTTTTAATTAAAAGTAGCTAAAACTGGTAGCTGAATGTCACTAGATGACATCAGAATGGCAAATTCACTGAGTGTCTGGTGATGCACTGACTTGTCCTGATGCTCCTGTAGACCGGAAGGCTGTAGGTAGGGTTGCTGGTTCTGGCACCGCTGACCGTACGCAAACTGATGTTGTACTGGCGGCCAGGGTACATGCCTTTCAGAATACGGTTTCTGGATGTGGGACTGTGGTAGGGGTTGAACACTGTCAGATGGTCACTGGGACTCCACTGAAGGTCAAAGTCATTATAATCTGTGTTTTCTGGACTGCTCCAGGTGATCTCCAGTGAGGTGTTAGTGATTTCTCCAAAGGAGAACGAGACAGGTGGCCTAGGGTCTACAATACAAGCCATTAGTGAAGAGCGTCCAAAATATAAAATCAGTACTGCAATTAAGCACTGATCCTAAAGTTAAAGAAAGAAGGAAAGTCTGACCCATTTTAAGATCTTTTAAGATCAGTTTAATAAATCTAGTTCATTTTGCCATGTATTATTTCTTACCCGTCCTGCCGGTAGTAGTCGCCATGTTGGTGAGATCTCCACTGTGTGTAAGGACCACAGCCTGGTACTGTCGCCCAGCCACCAGCTTTTGAAAGGCGTAGTTCCTGCTGTCCGGGCCCAAGCTCTGCTGTGCTTCTTGTGTCCCATCAGGGTTGTAGATCAGGAGGGTGTAGCTGCTCACTTCACCCGCGGCCTGTTTCCAGCTCAACCACAGACTCTCAGAGCTTTTTCTGTTTTCAGCGCGCAACAACGATACAGCTGCCGGTACTACAGAAAACACATTCAACAAAGGTATTGACTATTATGAAAACTATTAGGAATGCACCGATATGGACATTTTAGCCCATATTGCTAACTGATAATTCTTCATTTTTAAAAGTCAATAACCGATATGTTGAGTGACACATCTCAATCCAAGTTTTATATAATTTAATTTTAAGACCCTAAAATAAAAAGTCTCACAGTTAAAAGCCATGTATCAAACATAAACATAAATCAAATATATACAGCAGCCTTTACACACTCCTATTACCAATTTTCTTGAAAAAAAAAAGCCTTACAAATGAATACCTAAATGAACACCTAAATAATGCAAACAGGTCATTGGACAACATTATTTATGTGAAAAGAATTTAAATGCATGTGCTACGGAATAATAATAAAACAAAATCCACATTTCTACTGATATGGTGTCCAATATATTGTGCGCCCCTAAAATTTATTATTTATATCTTCATGAACAAATGTGACTGTAAACTGTGATGAATACATGATCGTGTTAAACTGCTCTGATTGGGCCTGACATTGAACTGTATCGTGACTGCAATTAAACATGGACATTTTGGTCACTGGCAAACTGGTGTGTGTTGTTCACCTGTCCGGGCCCAGATGGACATGTCATTGGTTTGATCCTCACTGCGGGTCAGAACCACCACCTTGTACTGAGTCCCAGGTTGGAGGTTTTGGAAAGAACAGTCCTGCATGTTCATCGTTCCCGTTTTCTGAATCTGCAAGCTTTCGTCTCCAGTATACAGAAAAACATCGAATCCATCAAACTCCCCGTCCGGCGGAGCCCAGTGGAACGACAGGCTTGTGGTTGCGTTGCTTACCACGGACAGATTCTTAACAGTTGCTGGACCTAAAACACGCACAATTTGAGACACTGTGAGCCATTCAGGCCATGTGTTGTATGATCATGTGTTAAAACTAAAAAAAACACATCATCTACGCACAGGTTCTGCCCTCAGCAATGACAGCTTTGCTGCTGATTCCTCCGCTGATGGTTTGCATTACAATGTGATATTTTTTTCCAGGAGTGAGCTGTCTGAAGTATTGCTGGATGGCGTCTGCAGCCTGTGAGCTGTTATCCACCAGAGATCCTCGCTCATCCAGCAGCTGGAGCCGATAGGTGTCATACACCCCTTGAGCCGCCTGCCATGTCACCAGCAGACTGGAGGTGCTGTGCTGGTTCTCCACCTGAAGAGCGCTCACAGAGGAGGGCACTGCAGAGCAAAGGAGGAATACAGCAACCAATGATATATACTTTATAACTTTTATAAAAAATATCTCTTTGTTTTTAAAACTTTAATCTTTGCAACTTCAGGGATCTTATAAGCACTAACAGCTTGTAACACTCCAAAGAGAAAGAAAAACTTGCAATTTAATCATATAACTCCTTTAAAAAAAAATTATACCAAATATGTAAGAATAAACATTTTTTTGTTTGGAATCAACAAATGCATGTATGTGCGTGTGTTTTGGTATTTGTAGTGTATGTGGAGACAAATGTGTTTAATGACATGGGAATGACAGTGGCAGGCTTGCCGCTGCTGGCTGTGCAGTATGCTGATTTTACCATGATATCTTAAATATGTATGTAATGCATCATCTTGACCAGATCATTGCTCTTAGTATACAAAAGCAACAATGACAAAGACAGTGGAAAAACATTTTATTGTTTTGGTTTACTTACCTGTTCGTCCTGTTGCTGTGCTGTTATTGATCAGCGATCCGCTGACTGATGTAACAGTTATGATATACTGTTGTCCTGCCAGTAGACCCTGGAAACTGATCTCATTCAGATGTTTAGGGACTGATCTCTCCTCAGCCTGACTGTTCATCTGGGACAATGACACAGCATAGCGGTCCACATCGCCCTGTCCAGGCGTCCAGTTCACTCTCAGACTGCTGCTCAGACCATCATTACTAATATGAATGTTCTTCACTTTACTAGGAGCTGAAATAAATCGGAAATAATACAACCTTTAACACTCTAAAAGGTCTTTTTAAATGTAAATTTTACATTTAAAAATATGTTGAACCACTCAATTTGTTTTAGATATTCCCAGGCAACAGTGAGATGTACCTGTTCTGCCTTTGATAAACTGCACACTGAGGTTTGGCCCACTGTAGGTGGACACCACAATTTTGTATAGTCTTCCAGGAGTGAGTGAAGAGAGCAGGTATCTGTTAGTACTGCTGGTTAGTGTGATCGGAGGAAACACCTTCATGTCGTTAAAGAGCAGCTGAACCTCATAGTGATCCACATCTCCTGGAGCAGAAACCCACGTCACCAGCAGATCTTCTGTGCCGCTGTCAGCCAGAGTCAGATTCTGCACTCCTGCTGGCACTGACAGACAACAGGATAATATTAAAATAAAGTACAGACAAAGCCATGCAAGCATAATATTAAACATAATATTATGTTTAATAATATTATATAATAAATTAAAACTAAACATAATATTCTGAACTACAGAGCAAAATAACTAGACCAAAATACAGAATTACAGTAAAGGAAAAAATACATGGTTTAGTTTACTGTAAGACGGTGATAAACTAAAATATTATGCAACAGGATTACAGTTAAACAACCTACAGAAACTACACCACAGAGCTACAGTACAACTGAATGCTACACTACAGAACTATACTACAGAATTACAGTTTCCCAACCTTTAGAGTTACATAACTACAGAAACTAAACAACATAGCTACAGAACAGGGATAAACTACAATGCTACAGGGCAACTGAATGCTACACTACAGAACTAAACTACAGAATTACAGTTAACTAACCTACAGTTAGAACTACAGAATCTATAGCCACAAAGCTACTAAACTGTGGTAAATTACACTACAGAGCTACAGAATTACAATAAATTAATCTACAGAGGGGACTATAGTAAACTAAAATTAAAGCATCTGTAATCTCAGGACCTACAAAACAGGATGAACTATAGTAAATAAAAATCATGGGGCCACAAAACAAAACGAAATATAGTGCAACAGAAATACATAAAACTATAAAGCCATAGAAATACAGCAAACTAAATCGGCAAGCTATAACAACATATCACCCACAGAACTACTGTAAAATGAACTACAGATCTGTCAAAGTACAGCGGACCTGGCGTACTCACATGTCCTTCCGTGAGTTGAGATGCTGGACTCATATTTCCCGCTCCATGTGCTGACCATCACAGTGTAGAGTCGCCCAGGCACCAGCCCACTGAACACACACTCATTCTGCGTCTTGGGCACCGTCTTGTTCTGCTGGAAGATGTTGTTGTGCTTGATGGAGACATGATAGTAGTCAAAGTCTCCAGCCGCATGCCGCCAGTACACCTTTAGACGGTCGTCACGAGCCATGTGTGTGGCTGTAGGGTTCAGCGCTGTGGCAGGTTCTGGAGCAGAGAAGCACATAATCAGACGTTCACTGTACAGATAGAGGCTGTCATCAACACCACTGCTGAGTGCCCTTACGTGTGCGCTCCTGGACCATGGTGTGGTTCCCATACTCTCCGCTGCGGGTGCTGATGGAGATGTTGTAGAGGCGTCCAGACACCAGAGACTTAAAGACACATTCAGTAGTGAGCCTGGACACAGTGAGGGTGTGAAGGGTTTTCTCATGGTCTCTCAGAGTGACCGAGTAGCTGTCCACATCTCCCTCCGCTGCTCTCCAGGACACGCTCAGAAAGTCCATTCGGCCATTGTTGCTCACCGTAACGTCTTTCACCGCGGCTGGAACTGATCAACATACAACACAGACAGAGCAGGGTGTGAAGTCAATCAAGGAGCTGATACTGGAGATATGGATATGCAGCTGCACATGTCTGATGTTTAACCCATAACAACATTGGCCTGGACATTTCATTCACTGATGAAACAATAAATTAAAAATGTTCCAAATGATTTTACAGGAGAATGTCAGGACAGCAGTTCGTGAATACCAGGTCTAAATTTATGATGAGTGACTCTGCTTGTTACTATGTTAACAATAAAAAAAACGTTGAGCATCATTGTTCACTCAAAAAGAACAACATCCTACCTCCCTCCACAACAACACTCCCTGCAGGAAGTCGCACAAATGACCTTGACATATTCAAGGCTTCCTGAAAATTCCAGGAGCATTCCTGCAGCTCCAGATAAGAGTGTGTGAAGTTTATTGTACCTGTGTCATCCTTCATTAAAATCAGACCATTAAGTATATAAGGTAATGTTGCCATTAATAATTTGTGTCTGAAAGCCCATCACCCTGTACTCTGACTGACAAACTATCCAGTGCACTGCTGACCAAATACCTCTAGCATGTGGCGGAAATGTTACACCTTTTACAATAATGTAAAACCAGGTCCTGGCACTATGACACCAAAACAATAAACCGCATTACAAACGAGGCATCGTTGCATCCAGTGGAGACATAATTACTGATCATCATGCCTCAAACATAACAACCTTTTGTCTGCATTTGTGATCAGAGAAACCAGTTTCACAGCATCTCCAGAACAGGGCGCCCCCATCAACACTACAGTGAGAATAATAGCGCTGCCTTCTTTGAGTAAACATTTGGGTGGTGTATGAAGATAAACTCTGTGACGTAGAAAAGTGGGGTGTGTGTTTAAACAAGCTGTTTTAGGGGTACGTGGACAAGTCATAACTTTTATAAAGAATATCTCTTTGATTTTGAGACTTTAATCTTTGCAGGAAAAGTAAAAAGAATGTGGAAGTTTTGAAGATACTTAACTCAAACAGCTCAAACAGTCATTACTAAGTGAAGACTAGAGTGCAGTTAAAGAGCTGTGCTTATGTGATTGTCGGTGGCACACATGCCACTTTTATTGAATAAAGACCATATATAATAATATCATGCACATGGTGTTCTGTTTTAAGTGTGTTACCTGTGCGCCCATCAGCCACTGTCTGGCGTGAGAGATCGCCCCTGTGCACTGTGGTCAGCACTGTCCTGTACAAAGCGCCAGACCTCAGGCCCTTGAAGTGGTAGGAGGTGACATTGGGCAGGATGCTCTCATTCTTCATGACCACGCTGTCGTGGATGAGGAGTAGGCGGTACAAATCCAGCGCACCGGCAGCCCCATCCCAACGCACCTGCAGAGCATCTGTACTGCCTTGATTACTGACCCGCAGCTGGGTGACCTGTGCAGGGACTGACCACACACACAGCATTACTCAGTAAAATCAAGTTAATGGACACTCCAGTCATCCCCCTGGACATCTGCATGACCCACCTGTTCTTCCTGTAACGCGGGCCGAACTGCTGAGATCTCCACTGTTGGTCATCACGGTGATCGCATAGGCGTGTCCAGGCAGCAGCTTATTAAAAGTGCACCCCTGCACATCATGGGCTAATGTTCGTGTGTCCAGAGTGGCGTCTCCGTCCTCCAGCAGGACGGTGTAATTGTCCCACTCGCCGATGGGATGGCTCCACACAGCTTTCAGCGAGGTCTCGGTGCTGTGATGGACACTCAGCCTCTGAACGGACCGGGGAGCTGATGAAGAGTGCAGAAAAAAACTGATCAGTGTACTCTTGTCCCTGGTCCTGCTGCTGCAGAGTCCAGCTCTTGCCCTAGAATCATGAAAGTGTGCTCTCTTTACTGTAAGTACACTTAACGAAGGGATGCTTTAAACAAAAATTACAATTATGCCTTGATTAACTCACCCTCAAGCCATCCCAAATGTATGATATTCATCTTTCTAGTGAATATAATCATAGTCATAAAAAAGCACTGGCTCTTTCAAGATTTCTAATGGCAGTTAATACTGTAGGTGTTTTTTTTTTTTTTTAAACCAGTGCTATAAAGCACATCCATAACGAAACGTGCTTCACACAGCTCTGGGCATGAATATATATAGAATAAATAGAAAAATATCCCTATTTAAAAAACTTTATAAACAGACATTTCTAGCTTCCTGGCAGATGACAGAGGACACAGACGTAGTGTAAGCTTCAGTGATTCATGACGTGAAAGTGCAGAGAAGAGAGCTAAACTAAAAAACTGTCACAAATTGGAAGTACAAAACAAGGATTTGTACTTGATATAAGACAAGAGGAGACTGGTTTTCCTTTGGAACAGTAAGAAAACTTTGTGCTCCTGTGAACAAACGTTGGTTCTGATGAGATTAGTGCTTTATCTCAGGCACATGCACTAAACATAGTCCTACATCATTCACCGCAACAATATTTCTCTTACAAAAACACATAGATTTGCTAGAGGAGACATTCGGAGCTGTGTGAGGCACATTTTATTATGGCTGGATGCACTTTATTGCACTTGTTTTGGAATATTGAAAAAAACAACCATTCACTCCCATTATAAAGCTTGGAAGAGCGAGGATGTTTTAGATATAACTCCAATTGAATTTGGCTGAAGAAAGTCATATACTAAGCACAGGCCTTATTCTTTATACTTCAATGAATTGCTCCATTATGAATGTACAGAACTGTCAGAACCACTGGAAACTGTTTACACCAGAGAATGCAAAACATTTTGTGAGAGAACGCGAAGTTTTGCGAGATAACGCAAGAGATTTGAAAAAAAAAAAAAAAACTTTCCACCTTGAATTTTTTTTACCCACCCCAATTTTTGTCCTCCACCATGTCCCTTAAGGGGCTCCGTAAAAAAAAAAAAAAAAAAAAAAAAAATCTGAAGTACAAACAATACAATTAAGTGCACTTCCAAAGGAGCGGGCACTGTGTTTTTTCAGTACTGGTTTGTGAAGTTTGACAGCAGAGGTTGAGTTGATCATTAACACACCTACTCTCCCGTAGCAGTTGGCGCTGGAGCTCAGATCTCCGCTCTCCACGCTCACAGCAGCTCTGTACAGACGGCCTGGAACCAGGGTCCAGCTTGTGAAGCTGGTCTCTATCAGACTCCGGTCCACCGTCCGGTTCATCAGCAATGACGAGCCGTTGAACAGCAGGACACGGTAGAAATCCCAGTCACCAGCAGGAGGAGACCAGGACAAGCGCAGGCTCTTCTCATTGAGGGCCTCCAGCTGGAGGCGAGTCGCCCATCCTGGAGCTGACACAACAAGAAGTCATCTCAGGTTATTCCTCTCGATCGGTGAACAAAATCACTCTAAATCACTTGTTATTCATATGTCATACTGTATATGTGTTTTATAATGGCACAACTGGTTATTAAGGATTTCTAGCTAACTGAAGCCTATGTTTATTATGTATTTATTAAAAAGAGAAGTACAAATGTATGTACACTACATGTAATAGCTTTTAAAGGTACCATTTAGGGGTTATTAAGGTACAATGATGTGTCATAGTTTTTACCTGTTCTCCCTGTTGTCCTGGTCTCAGCTGTAAGTTTTCCACTCTTCGTCTTCACCAACACTTCATAAGCTTTTCCAGGTGTCAAGCCACTAAAAACCCACTGAGTAGAGTTCGGGGGGAGAGTGAGCTCCTGTTCTGAAGGGATGGAGGGAGACAGAGAGAGCTGGTAGGAGTCCACGCGTCCGACAGCAGGAGTCCAGGCGGCTTTAAGAGAGTCCTGACTGCCGTAGCTCTGGAGAGTCAGTGATGAGATCGGAGCAGGAGCTGCAGGAGCCACAAACATCTCCACTTAACATCTCTGGAAGTGTTTGTTACAGTATATGCATTTTGTGTTTAGTACTTCATTAACTGACTTAGAGCAATAAAAACAGGTTTGGGACAACATAAGGGTGACTAAATAATGACAGAATGAATTCATCATCATCTCTTAATCTCAGCAGTAGTGTTTCCTGAAGAGTATGTGAAAAGTGTGTGTGTGCATCATGGGTAACGGGCAGTAAAAGACAGGATATGTAGGCGGGTAGTCTGCTAAAGCAGGAAGGGAGGAGGCAAGCTGAAAATATCCTGGAAATAACGATAAAAAAGCTACTGGCCTTTGGTGAAGAGTAAAGCCTGCTGCTGGTTAGAGGTGTTTCTGTGGACATGATGACTGTACCGGTGTAAAACCAACTCATAATTAAACCCTTACTGTGACTCTCTGATTCAAAGCAGGACTTAGCCAACTGTTTAGTGAAAGAACATGATAAAAAAAGTTGTTACTTAGCAAAACTGTTCTAATTGCCATAACCAGATGTATCTTTCATCTCTCAAACAATACTGCTCTGATTGTTTAACCCAGACAACAACACCAATGCACTCATGTTAAAGTCACATGACCCTGAACTGTTCACCAACACAACAACTTTTTCTATAACACAGTGAACATTAAAGCAGCGACTATCGGAATTTCATGCTGCAGTGCATGTTGGGAACTGCAGTTATTGGCAAATAAACGGCTACAGGATACAGGAAAGGAGGCTCAGAACACAGCACCACCCAGTTTCATCAAGGTCCTGGCTCTTGTCCGAACCTGTGCTCCAGCCTTTGTCCCTGTCTGAAACAGACACAGTAACTCAGCACAGCTTTTACAGCTTTATAGAGCTGACTGATGCAACTAATGTGCAGTGAGTCAAGAGGAGATATAAACCCCAATAAACTGGTTTAGTTTGGTCATTACCACTGAAATGCATGGTACCATCATGCCAAGATATCAAAGATCTCAAAGATCTTCTCAAATGTCTCAGAAGGAAGCCTTTTCCATGGTTTCAGGTCAGTGATAACAGGGTTTGTCCACCCTATTCACTAAAAGATAAGATACAAAGGTGTATCATTACTGAGGGATGTGGTGGAGATCTGGGAGAAAATCAGGAAGAAGTTTCTGGTATGAAAAAAAATGTCAAGGCAAGACTGAAGTTTGGAACAGGACATCTGGAACAATGTGTTTTGGACAAATGAGTCAAAGGTCAAGTTTTTTGGCCACAGTTGCAAACACACAAACACTACAGTGGTTGCTGGAATAAAGTCAGTATTCTGTATAATACAAAATATGGAGGAGGAGAACATGAAGGCATCTGTGAAAAAGCTAAAAGTGTACTAGCAGATCCATGAAGCGATGATTTAGAAGAAAGAGATTGTGATAAACAGGGACGGAGACAGACGAATCCATTCGCAGGGTATTTATTGGAACTTTCAAGAGACAGTGTACATCGAGCGGAGGTCAAAACAACGACAGGCAGTGCAATGGAGGAGAGACAAACTCACGGTCAGTAAACAAGCGATAAGCGATAGACAAACAGACCGCTAACAATGAAGGGAACGGGCCACATGCATCGATCAGCAGGGAATGAATGAAATGTCCGGAGTATTTATCCTGTGGTTAATAAGACAGAGGGGAGGAGAATACATTTGTGACCATAGCAACACATGAGGTGGGTGGATACATGGGTTAATTGAATGATTGTCCAGCATGACATAGAACAACACAAACACACATGCAGGGATGAGCCTTAGTTGACTGGAGTGTTATCCAAGCTGGATCAACAACTCCAGTCAACTGCAACAGAGATGAAGATCTCTTGAGTGGGCAAGTCAAAGTCCAGTTGAAAAACTGTGGGACTGTACACAAAAAGCCTCCAAATTACACAATTCTGCTCAGAGTAATGGACAGAAAATGATCCTTGTCAATGTAAGACAACTATAAGAAATGCCTAAATTATATATAATTACAATTGTTTAGAAAAAATAATAGACCCTTATTTTTTAACTAAGAATTATAAGAATAATTTGATTTCTATGTTCAGATCAGATGAGTTCAGATGAGTTATAATATTAAATATTGTAAATTAGGAACTGATTCGTTTTTTGAACAACAGCCCAGGGGTTCTCAAACATGCGAGAGTCCCAGAAACCTGTACAGGGGAGAACATTTTTAACAGTCATTAAACATATACTTACTACTCTTTGTACTCTTGGATGCCTAGGGGACTTCCATTTTTCTGGATTTTTATTTTAAATTTTTTACAACTTTTTTCCTTTTTTTTATTTGTATTATTATTTTTTAATGGGTTATAAATGTTTTGCATATTTGTTTTGCATACAGTCATTTATGTAATGTTTTACAAAAATGTTTGGGTCACATGAAATATTTTTTACTTTTAATATTGTATTTTTTAAATGTGACTTTTTTTTCTGGATTCCATTGTAATAGGTTAAATCAATTTTAATAACCTAAAAGCCTGTCTAATGAACTGAAATTATAAAACTTATTGTTTTATACTATACTAAATATACTAAATATTGTTAGTGTATTCTTTTGTGTGTGTGTGTGTTTGGGGGGGGTTATAAATAAATTTATTATTTATTAATGATAATTTTTTTTTTAATTATTATTAAAATAGTAACAATGGTAAATCTTTTAATTGTAAACACTTTACAATCAGGTGTCAATTGTTACAATTAGTTAATGTATTAACTAACAACAACTAACAAATAAAAATGCATTTATTAAGTTATTTATTAATATTTGTTAATGGCAAAGATTACTTAATGAAACTTGTCATGTTTTGTTTTGGTCTGAAGCGCCACCCTCCATCTATCTCCCAATCACGAAGTCAGTAGTGTTTTTCCGCATCCAGGTTGTCTGCTCTGCATTAAGTGCAGAGCAGCAGCTACTAAAAAAAAAATTCGAGTACGAAACCTAAAAGACCTTGCTATGAATCCGAAATACAGCGTGACAAAGTGTGAAATAAAACAAGGGTTTGCATTGGAGAAGCACTTGAATGATGGAGACAGATAAAAGCGAAGAAGAACATGAAAACAGATGCCAATGTTGCAAATTTTCTCCTGGACAGGTAAGATTCATAATTTACTTGTATTTATAAATGGGCATTTCAAATATTCACTACAGTCGAACAAAGTTGTGCATGTTCGTGCATAGTAACGTTAGCGCATACGGAGGAGGTGGGCCATCGAATTGAAAATGTAATTAACTGTTTGGGAAATTAAAACGGTGACTCATCATTCCTGGATCCTGCAGCTTATCTGCCAACCTCTAGTCAAGGGGGAGGGGGGATAGCTCCTAAACAGGATTTTGAAAGTGATTGTAGTACCAGTTGTGTCCATTTCTTAAATACGGTTCCTACTCAGATTAATAAATTCTGCAGAAGTATTGTTCATTCTTAGTTCATGTTTTTGATCAAATGGAAACTGAACAATTGTGAATTAAACTAAATGCTAATGAATTGACTGGAAATGAAGTTTATATGTTCAAGCCCAAATTTCATAACATTCTGCATTAAACAGTAGATTTGGTGATTCTGACTGCGTTTTAAAGAAATCATAGTGATCCAATTTTATTTCGGCAAACCCTCTGGCCATGGGTCTTGGACCTCACTTTGATAAGCCAGCACTTAACATTACCAAAAACTGTAAATGTAATAATATCTGCTGAATGACTCCATAAGTTGTTCCTATTATTTCATATTGCCTGCAGTCTGAAGATGACCTTGAGTGAGGAAAGAAGGAACACACTGTTCAACGCTGCTGCCAAGACACTTATATACAGCACGTCTACGGCATTTCACAGACACATCCTCTTGCATCGGTGTGAATGCGGGTGCTTGATCTGTCAGAACAATGTGTTCCAGCATATCAATGAACAGCAAAAAACAGCCATAAATCACTGCAAGCTATTGTGAAAATCAGCACTTTCACATGACCCTCCTCTGGTTCATGACACTTCTGTACACGGAAGCTATGGAGGAATGTAAGAGGACTTACCGGTTTGAACTGTGATGTTGAAGCGTGCAGCATCTGTCTCAGAAACGATTCCAAACAAATAGTTAGTGCCGGGAGTCAACCCAATCCTCATGCATGTGTGATGTCTGGGACGCGTCACGTCTTCAGAACACCTTTTAAAGTCAGAAGCATCAGTAATGACGAAGCTGCAGGATTTGCCAGGAGTCGTGAAATTTAACACGTAATAATCCATATGAATACTGGCTGCGGTCACGTTCACCAGACACCTGACAGCCTCCGTTGTTACAAACTGAAAACCGGAAAAACACACAACAGAAAGTTTAAGTGGAACAGAGAGTGACCAGTACAGTAAAGATCAACAAACACACTGGACAAATATTTTCGGAATTTTCATAAAATACCTCATTTCTAAATTGAGACTGAGTGGTTTCTTACTGTTACAAGAAAACCGAAACTCGAAAACATGGACAAAGGTTTGAACTAGTTTTGTCACTTTTACATCATCAGTGCTCAGTCACTTTCATGACCGAGAGGTGCCTTTGTCCCAAAATTTAGATTTTCAAATTCATTTACTTGTCATTTACTGTCCCTGTTTTCAATATGTAGAATTTTCTTCAGGACAAATTTAAGAGAACAAAGAAGAATTAGAGAGAATAAATTGTATATAATTTACTGCTTATGTCAGTTGTTTCAAAGCATGAGGACTCAACTTTAACCCAAGTCTAAGCATTTTAAAATGTAAATTTATCCAAGTGCTACCACTTTCTTTATGCAGCACTGATTGTAACCATCCAATCAGATTAGATTTGCAATTTTATTTGTGGTCAAAATTTGGGAGCAAAGTAGACATCAGAATCATTTGTATCTTGTCCTTGCTGATCTTCCAGAGTACCTATCTGAAATCTTGCAACACCTATACTCACTTATCATCTAGTGAACAAACCACTGCTGTTGTATTTGTATGAATTCTCCAAGACTCAGATTCTTGACAGCATCTAACAACACTGTAAGCAGGAACACCAGAGCAAGGCGTGTCTCAGAGAGAAGATGAAGCTAACCTTTGTCGTAGTGACCGTGGTTGGAGTGGCAGTGGATGATGGAGCTGAGGTCCCTGTGCTCAAAGCAGCAGTGCTGGGGATGGTTTCTACAGTAGTAGCTGGAGCCACAGTAATTGTGTAAGCAGCTGATGTATACGCATCTGTAGATGTGTACAGGGCTGCAGGGCTGGTGGTTGCATGCTCTCTAGTTCTAGCAGAGCTGGTGGCTGTACTGGGAGTAGCTCTAGTATCTGTAGTGACAAGATCTTCAGTTATGGCTCGGGTCGTTCTTGTTTTAAATGGCAACATGGTCTGAACATCTTTGAGGACTTTTGAGCTTCTGGTGGTGCCATTTGTCCATGCCCCGTCTGTGTGTGACACTGTGAAACTGCTGGTCGAGCTCTCGGTCAGTGTAGGATCTGCATCAGTTCTCTGAGCTTTAGACGATCCTGTGTGAAAGTCAGAAGAACCCGAAGGCTCAGCGTCTGTTGTGAAGAGAGTAAACTCTGTCTGAGAAGTCTGCTCCATCACATCTGAGGCGGTCTCTGTCACGTCAGCTCTATTCTGTGTGAATTTCTGAGGTGCTCGAGAAGTTCTGGTGACCATCAGAGCAGTGGAGGACTCATCCGTAGCATCACTCATCTCGTAGGACGATTCCATCTCGAGCACTTGAGTTTTGTTCTCTGTTTTGGCAGTGAATGTGGTCAGATCAGCTAGACCGGTGGTAGCTGTGCGTTTGGTTCTGCTCCTGATTGTGTTACTGTGGTGGGTCACCGCTCTGCTCTGAGTAATGACAGGGAATGTCAGAGTGGTCATTTCCACTGTGGAGTTCATTGTTGAAACTGTGGACAAGCCTGTTGAAAAATGACTGATGTTAGCTTTACGCAGCATGATGTGTTTTCACTGCAGGTGCATTTAAAAAATAAACTTTTGTGCATTTTATTCCATTGGCTTTTTAATGGTGCAAACCTGGCAACCCAGGCTCACCTGAAAAACATACAAATCACAAAATGTTGCTTCACACTTTTTAAGAGAAATAACTAGTAAGTGATGCTAAAAGCGGCTCCAACAAAGTTGTTGGTGTTTTCATTTCAGCTGCACTACTATGAATTGTACATAACAGAACGGTTACAGGGAGAGGCACATTTTTTCCAGTTTCCAACATGTTGTAAACCAGCTGTGGTTTAATATGAACAACCACCATGAACAGCATAAATACATAAATTATAATTACTGTATATTTTAGGTTCTTTGGTGTATCTTTAACATCAATGATTATCTCCTATACACTAGCACTTACTCATATCATCAACACATCACTTCTTACTGCATTCAAGCAGGCTCATGTAACCCCACTGCTCAAAAAACCTACATAAAACACTTCACTTATAGAAATCTACAGACCTGTCTCTCTCCTTCCATTCATAGTGAAAACACTCAAACGAGTTGTTCTCAACCAAGTATCACTGTTTCTTTCTTAGACCAACAAACTGGATGCCAAGTAGTCAGGTTTCTGGAGTGGCCATTCACCTAAGACTGGTAGGACTTTCAGGGTGGCCTAGGGAGGATGGGTACCCAAAACACATCAACTAATCACTGGGGATCCTCAGGAATTGGTTCTTGGACCCCTTATGTTCTCCACAAAGACAAGGTCACGTCATACAAGCAAATTAGGATTCTCCTAACACAGCTCTATCACTGTATCAAATGCTCTATTTCAACCAGATGAACCAATGGTAGCTACACGGATCTCAGGCTGCCTGGCAGACATCTTAGCATGAATTAAAAAAAGAACCAACACCACAATCACTTTCCAGAACCATTTTGTTTATCATTCCTGACTGGTGGAATAATCTTCTCACCCCTTCCCATTCCTATTCCCTGATTCATTTCTTTCATCACCATTTGACTTAATCTTTAAAAAAAAAAAAGACTTTTCTCTTTTTAGCTTGTACTACAGTACTAAAATGCCTTCCAGTTGTTTTGCCTCTTTACAGTAAATCAGTCATTATTCGTTATTTATAAATCGCTTTGTTTGTTAAATGAATAAATGTAAATGGCTTTTCAGTGACAAACCACTTGAAATCCATAATGCACCTGTGCTCAGCTTATTCAGTCTTTTCATTTAATGATGATGCGTAGTTAAAATCAAAGTTTTATAACTTATTATGACATCACAGAGTTGCTAACTGTCTGTGCTGGGGAGTAAAGTTACATATAACAGAATTATGCAATTTAATTACAAAATACATAAGTTAAACTTTATTTTAAGGTGTTCTTGTTACAGTCTTGTACATGTAAGTACTGAGTAATATTAATTAACTACACGTACTTACTATATGGTTATTGTCAGGATTGGGGTTTGGTTCAGTTTTAATTGCTCGCAATTATGCATAATTAATTGTTTTTATATTGGTAAGTACATATAAAATATACCATAAAACAAAGCGTAACCATTAAATAGAACGTTTAATAATTTACAGGTACTGAGAATTGTAATTAAAAAAGTGTAATTAAATTACAGTTAAATTACTTTATACTTACTTTTTCGATTTTACTTGATATGATTTATGTTTTTTAAACATTTGTTTACGTGTTCTTTCATAATTTGTATTGCCCTCACAAAAATATGAAACATCAATGTTTAAGGTTTTTAGGACATTGAATAGAACCCATGTTAATTTCCTATTTTAATTTATGTATATGCTTTATTTTGAGTAACAGTTTTTTTTTCCCAAGGCATTGTAAGATGCTATTAAAAACCAAATCTTGCTTCAATGTCTTAATAAAAATATCTAAATAGTTACACTATTTATTAGATTTTAAATAGGGCAACTTGTAATCTGTAACCTATTCCATTTCCAAAGTAACCTTCCCAGCACTGGTAGTGTAATTTAACTGTATTGTATTGTATGATATTGTAGCAAGTCAACAGCAATAGAATCATCTCAAATGTTAGTTGTAAAACACGTGAAGGCAGATCTATGAGTGAGTGTTTCTGTGATGCGAGACTGACCTGTGGACGGACAGAGAGACGAGGACACCCGTCTCCCCTCAGAGTCCAGAGTCACCATGGACCAGTTTGAATACCGCTGCCCTAAGCGGACCACAACCCTCTCGCCCTGTTTCTTCAGGAACATGGTTGTCTCTGCCAGTCCAAAGACCCCTCGGGTCTCGTAGCAGCTCCAGGCTGGGGCTGTGTGGCAGTCGCTGAGCTTGACCAGGCGAGCGTGACGTGGGACGCCGCTGCTCGGATCGGCCCACATGCATCTAGACATCAGCGTGTGATTGAGTTTCCTGCCGCTGGCCCAGACCCACTGCTGGGACGGGCTCGTCTCATTACACCTCCTCAGGACTACCACACTCCTGTCTGAGCTCAGGCACAAGTCTTTGTTACTGTGAGCCACCAGAAAACCACCTATAGTAGAGAGAAACTCTTGTTTAGTCATCTGATAATGGCACACAGATCAGAGACTGCAGTCGAAATCTCTGAAGCAGAGCACTGGGTAGGACTGACATGGTTTATGGCAGGCAATGAATTGGGTTGAATAGCTGTCTGCTGTTAAATTTAGATAAAACCAATTATCAAGCAATGATTCATTTTGTTCAGACTGTGGTGGAAAAACATTGCATTAGCAATTGAAGGAAAAACATTTAAGCAAAACATGCTGAATAATTTTGCTCCCAAATGTTAGTCCACTGTATGAAGAATTTGTGGATGTTCTGGGTCAGAGTTTAACTTACTATTTTGCTATCCTCACTTAGATAAATAAACTATAGTGTTCTGCGCTTACCAGTAAAAAATATTTTTGAGAAATTATATTTGGTGTCTGTTTTGGTTTGACTGTGCTTATTACTATAATTCAAGTAACAGTAAGACAAACCCTAATCCTGAAACTAACCGCATAGTAAATACATGTAATTAATTAATATTACTCAGTATTTAAATGCATAATTACATTGTAACAAGGACACCCATAGTTTCTTCGTTTTGAAGCGAGACTTTTGGTAATTCTATGATAAAGAAAGTCGGAGTAAAGAGAGTCTTTTGATGAAATAATAATTTCCCACATCATTACAGAACTCGAGTCATGGTTTCTGGGGTTTTCGGCACATTTACAGACCAGAAATAGAAGATAAATGAGTGGAAATCAATCAGCTGAAGTCAGAAAGTCTTTAGTTAGACACATGGTCCTGTCTTGACACAAAATACCTCTTTGACATTTAGAGAAGTACAACACGGCCAAAAACTAACATTCCTTTTTACTTTTGTTGTGATAACAGTTAGTGTTAGCTTTTTTTATTAACCTGTGAAATTTGTTTGATAATCACTGATAATCAAGCTTCTTTGTGTTGGAAGTTAAAGTTTAAAATATCCATTTATAATAGTCACCTTTGTTAACAACAATTTCAAAATGCTAAATGAAACAGTAACGAACACTCGATAATGAATATGAAAATATCCAAAATAAAAATAAAAATGCGATTAGCACTGCCAGTATTTGAAATACACATAACAACAATGAATTTAATACAGTTATTAGTGATAAATGTCATTAAAACAGTACTCTAAATGGTTATTAACACAGATGATTAGTTGATCAGTTCAGCTAACTGAAACCTGTTGCTCAGTAATAGTTCATGTATCTCAGATTGTCCCTAACCAACAATTCAACAAAGACAGAAAAGAAAGTAAATAATGACAACATTAATACTCACTCAAAGCAGAAAAACACTCCAAGGTTAATAAGATGAGAAGCAGCGTTCCCATGTTTCTGCTTTGTGAGCTTCTCTGAGATGGAATGAGAGTTCGAGGCTCAGGAGGAAATTCTCTTTCAGGGGAAGGAAAAGTCACTGACCGCCGTTTCCTTCTATTCATTTGCGTGAAGCTAGTGACGGTCCAGCTAAATCAAACACAGGCCTCAACAGTCGTTTGAAATAATTGGCATTACTATGATTTGAATTGCATTTTGTGTGTTACCATCTAATCTGCTGAGTGTGTTTGAAACAATACACAAAATAAAGAAAGTTCAGTACAGTTCAGGGCCAGATTCCCAGATTTCTGCCTTTAAGGAGATCTTCAGATCTCTGTCCTTCAGTGAGCAGGAGTCCATTAATGAACATCCGTCCACACCTCACCGATCAAACAACTTAATTACTCAAAGATTTGAGAGTTAAGGTCAATGACATTTTACAACCTCTCAACACATTAAATTCAATCAGTAATTAACATTCAGCAAGAGAGTATCATCTGGCAATTCCTTCAAAACTACATTCCAAAAAAATGTCAATGTACCTTGCTGAAAACAAACTATAGAATCAACAGGTTAACATGTAAATTGTGAAAAGTAATGATCCTAGAACTGAGCCTTGAGGTACTCCATACTCCAGAGCGTTTGATTATTGGTAATATGTCACTAATCACAGTGCTCTCCTGCTGATTTTTGGATGATGCAAAACTGTAACTGGCTTTTTTTTACACATTTATTTATTTAGGTCCAACCGTTTAGCCTACACTCTCACTTTAGCCTACAAAAGCTGTCACTGTGTTGACTCACGACCAATTCGTATGTATTTGTACAAGGTGGCTAATTCGTGATAATTCTTAAGGCCTCACGATGTGACGGGTAAGTTTTTTTTTTTTGGGGGGGGGGGGGGGGGGGGG
>JAUMHP010000084.1:14843306-14854578 GCA_032361065.1 Enteromius trimaculatus | reverse complement strand
TTTGATAATGTTCAGTGCTTTGCTACAATCTGTATTGTTAAAAGCGCTATATAAATAAAAGTGACTTGACTTGACAGGTGCCTCTGTCACGATGGCCCATGACACAGTTGGAACTGCCCAAAATCAAAGGCTTAACGATCCTCTCCACGCTGGACGTTGCCTCAGGATTTTGGACCATTCCTGTCCACCCCGACGATCAACACAAGCTGGCATTCACCTTTGCCAGTCGACAATACACCTTCACCCGGTGCCCCTTCGGCTATGCCAACTCCCCAGCCGAATTCAACATCTTCCTGAACAAAGCATGTCCAGATGCCAGAGTCAGAGGCAACCTTGTGTTTGTGGATGACGTCCTGCTGAAAAGCGCAAACCTCACAGATCACCTCAAAGAAATTGATCACGTCCTGAACCAGCTGACAGTAGCAGGTGCAAAGATTGCATTGGACAGTGGTGCAAGACTAAGGTGAACTATGTCGGCTTGCTTGTTGGACGAAATGGCATCAAACCACAGTCCAGCCGCATCCATGCCATCCAAAACATCAAGACACCCTCTAACGTCTCTGAACTGCGCATCTCCCTCGGAGTGTGCAATTATTCACGGCAGTTCATCGAAAACTATGCCGACATCGCATGACCACTGACGTCACTCCTAAAGAAAGATGAACCCTTTCTATGGTCCACGGCCAAGGACGCAGCAGTGAGCGAACTCA
This sequence comes from Enteromius trimaculatus, assembly GCA_032361065.1. Classification (NCBI taxonomy): domain Eukaryota; kingdom Metazoa; phylum Chordata; class Actinopteri; order Cypriniformes; family Cyprinidae; genus Enteromius; species Enteromius trimaculatus. The sequence goes on along the minus strand of JAUMHP010000084.1, from coordinate 14,853,868 downwards.
AGCAACGCCTGTGCTACCCAGTGCCTGGCCTACCCTGACCCAGGAAAGGAGTTCTATCTGGAAGCTGGTTTCTCCAAACATTGCCTCAGCGCAGGTCTGTACCAGCTCCACGACAAAGACAAGAGAGTGGTCGCTTATGCCAGCAAAACGCTGCTGCCCCCAGAATGCAAATAGTCAGACTGTGAGAAAGCACTGCTTTGCACCGTGTGGGCTGTTCAACGGTTCTCCAATTATATCGGCGCACAAAAGGTCATTACATCAGAAGTAGCTGCCATCCTCATCACCCCACAACAAGCCGCATCTCACAACATCAAAGAACTCTTCATCTGCACAGACTCTAACTACGCCTGTCTCAGTTTCACATGTCATCTAGCGGGATGTAAACAGAACGGATTCAAGCCAATAACAAACCTGTCAAACACCAGGAACTCTTCCAAGCATGCGATGCCATCATCATCGAGCATGACATGCTAACCTATTGGAAGGAGGTCAGAGGCCATTCCCGCCAACCAGGGCAGGACAAAGACCTCAACAATCAAACCGATGCCCTCGCCAAAGCAGGTGCATTGCACGGAGAGTCCTGGACATGTGACTCCGTCCTACCCACCCCATCTGTTGCTGTCGTCACCCGCCGCCAACACACCGCGGGACACCAGTTGTGTACTGGTCTGGCATGCAGCAAGACATGGCAGAATACGTAAAGGGGTGCCTCATGTGCTGTCAATTCCAACCGACAAACCCAAATCACCGCGCACCGCTACAGAGGAAAGGAATGACCTTCCTCTGCACACTGCAAGCGTCTGACCCAGACTCAGGTCCCTTTCAGGTAATGACCTCCTTTAATGTCCAAGACATGCAAGTATCAGATGTGACACTAGCTCTGTGGGCAGAAAACTCAGCCATCAGCCTGAATCTCTTCAAAGCGCTGAAACAGAAGCATCCGAACTTGCCACATGTCTCTAAACACAGCCGATTTCCCATAAGCCCATGTTCAGCAAACATGGCCACATCCAAAATCATCTGCGCTGTAGACATAAGATGGAATGACAGACAACTGAGCCACTACTTCCTCGTTGTCCCTGACTTACCTCAGGACATCTACGTGGGAGCAGAAATCATGAATCAGAAAGGAAAGGAATGACCTTCCCATGGTCGGACCTTCAAATAGACTGGGTGGGACCCCTGCCACGATCAATGCGAGGCAACAAGTACTTCCTCACTGTGGTTTGCGAATTCACAAAGTGGGTAGAATGTCTTCCAGCTCTCAACGACACAGCAGAAACAACAGCCTGCCTGTTAATGAACCATGAGTTCTCAAGATTCGTTGTCAACTTGGACCGAGGAACCCACTCATCTCTCCTCAGGCCCGTAGTTCTCCCAGTCAATTTGGTACTGGATCCGGCCGCCCCGCCGCAGGGAATCGAGGATCCTTTCGACTCGATAGATGGTCTCTGTGGTCTTGTCGGACGTCGGGTGGAGGAGGGGGGTCCAAATACTCTGAAAAGGATGGAAGCAGAGGTTTAGCGTATGGTTTTAGTAGAGAGACATGAAAGGAGGGTGCAATGCGATTCCGGGGTGGTAATTGAAGTTCATAAGTGACCTCGTTTATCTGTCGGACTATAGGGAAAGGACCTATGTAGCGAGGGTTTAGTTTTTTACAAGGGAGTCGGAGACATATGTCTCGAGTGGATAACCACACCTTTTCACCTGGTTGATACGAGGGGGTATTAGATCTTCGCACATTGGCGGCTGCCGTGTATCTTCTGACTGCGCGCTGGAGGTAAATATGTCCCACACCTGTTCTCTCTCTCTAAACCAATAGTCCACAGAGGGGAATTCTGAAGGCTCTTCGGCCCAGGGGAATAAAGGGGGTTGAAAACCTAAAACACATTGAAAAGTGATAAGGCCTGTGGATTCTTGGCATAAAGAGTTTTGGGCATATTCGGCCCAGGGGAGGTACTGACTCCATGTATCCTGATGGTCGTGACAGTAAGCTTCTAAATAACAGGTGATTTCTTGTATCTTTCTCTCTGTCTGACCATTAGATTCTGGATGATATCCTGAGGAGAGGTTGATGGTGATTTCGAGCAATGAAAGAATTCCCTCCAGACTCGAGAGATGAATTGGGACCCCTGTCGGGTACTATCTTCCCAGGAAGCCCAAAATGCCTAAAGACGTGATGAAATAGTGCTTGTGCTGTTTCTAGTGCGGTGGGGAAACCTGTTAGTGGAATCAGTTTGCAGCTCTTCGAAAACCGTTCGACCACAACCAGAATAGTAGTAAATCCCTCAAAGTTTGGCAAATATAACCGAAATCTATTCCCAGGTGGGATCAGGGACAATGTGGAATGGGCAGAGGGAGTAATTTGCCTTCTGGCAGGCGCCGGGGGTATTCGTTATTGCGAAACCTTTGAGGTAACGGTCGATACCAGAACCGGTTACTGATGAGCCATCGAGTTTGGTGAATGCGAACCCCCAAAACTACTCTAGCTCCTTTATGGTTGACAGGATTGGCACATTTTGGACTGCATCGACCTTAGAGGTTTCCATGGCGACCCCTGCGGGTGAAATTACGTATCAGAGAAACTGTATTTGGGTCTGATGAAAGTCGCATTTCTCAGCTTTGAGGTACAAGTGATGCTCTCTTAGCCGTTGTAGAACCTGACATGATTTCAGTGCTGGGCAAGGTTGGGTGAGTACACAAGGATATTGTCTATATAGATTATTACAAATTGATGTAGCATATCTCTGAATATGGTGTTCATGAAGTTCTGAAAGACGGCTGGAGAGTTGGCTAGGCCATACGGCATTACCCAGTATTCAAAGTGACCAGTAGGGGTCACAAAAGTGGTCTTCCATTCATCGCCAGGGCGAATTCTGATTAGATTATAAGCACTTTGCAGATCAAACTTACTAAAGATTCGAGCTTGCCGCAATTCCTCTAGAGCGTCCGGCAATAGGGGCAGTGGATAAGTGAATTTGATAGTTTGTTTAATGTTCTGTAATTGATACAGGGTCTTAAGCCGCCATCCTTTTTTGTGAGAAAAAAGAAACTAGACGCTGCAGGGGAGGTGGATGGTTTGATAAACCCCTGTCGGAGTGCCTCCTATCGTAGCATTACCCAGGACGAGGAATGATATTTCTTTGGTGTGCAGACATCCGATTTGTAAGGTTAATGGGGGAGTACAAGCAGTGACTGGTTTAGCTTGATCTAATGGATTTCCCTGAATGGTAGTGATACAATATGACACTTGATTCTTCTCTACTGGGATGGGCAGATTATTTAAACAGTGAGTTGAAATAAAATCCCAAGCCGCACCTGAAAAGACGGGTGTTATAGTAGATTTTTACTTCGATTAAAGGAATTACATTAACGGGGCAATCTGCCACACTCACCATGTACCTGGGAGGACGGACAGGGCAGCCTTTGGATGAAGTGTGATGAATCTCCACAGTATAAGCAATGTCCCTTTCGTAACCGACGAGTGCGCTCCGCACAGGAGAGATGATACGTGTCGGTCTGCATGGGCTCAGGGAGGTCTCTGGCCGCCAAGGGAATTGATGCATTGACTGGAAGATGTAATGCTAAGTGGTGAGACACGTTGGCGGCTTTTTTCAGAAAAGCCTCTAACCCCACATTATCATCATATATAGCCATGTGATCGAATGTCAGTGCGCAGCCCCCTGCGGAAGACAGCTAGCAGAGCAGTATCATTCCATCCACTCACTAATGCCAAGGTACGAAACTGAAGAATATATTCATGGATTGGGGTATAAGCTTGCCTGAGGAGCTTCTCCTGCACCAAGACTTGCGTGATGGGTAGACCGAACACTTCTTTAAAGTGCTGGAGAAAGTCGCTGAGAGAGGATAAATGATGGCTCGGGGCTCGCAACAGGTAGAGGTGCTGGCGTCTCCTCCCACTCCTCTCTCTCCATGATCGTGGGTTCTACGTTAATTCAGTATTGGTCTGTGCATCTGGAATGCTCTATCATCTATCAAAATAAGTTCAAATCCATACAGCCCAGATAGCTCAAATCATAAGAATGATACAATTCCCGACCTGTGTTGGGCATAGGTTCTTTAGTGCTTGGTGCAGGTAGTGCTCGTGATAATCAGTGCAGGATCTGTATTCCGTCACTCCAGGTAGCAAAAGAGGCTCAGGCAAAGGTTCGAGAGGGGCTGCAAGATGGAGTAGTTACCTCGTGGTCAGACAGATAGGAATGGGAGCGTTTGACTTAAGAGTCTGAAAGTGGAATCAGGTGCATCCAATTAATACTCCGGTGACAGAGCAATTAGTAGTGATTGATTCAGAATCAGTACCCTGTGGCAGCGTGACAGCTTGCCCCTCGAACAGTATTAGGTAAATTGTTCCAGAGTTTGGGTGCTAAATGGGAAAAAGATCTGCCACCTGCAGTAGATTGTGAAATTCTAGGTATTCTCAAATGGCCATGGTTTTGAGAACACAGTGGACGTCGAGGACTATAATATGATAAGACCTTGCTCAAGTACTGAGGAGCTAAGCCATTTAGGGCTTTATAAGAAATTAACAAGATATTAAAATCTATACATATATTTTATATATATATTTTATGTCAGCTATGCATTCCATTAATCTCTCAATTTGGTGTGTTCCACCTGGCTGAGAGGAAATATAGAGCTGAGTATCATCAGCATTTCAGTGAAAGCTAACACTATATCTCCTGATAATATCTCCCAAGGGTAACATGTAAAGCGTAAAAAGTAACAAACCTAGGACTGAGCTTTGAGATACTCCATTTTGCACTTGTGATGGATATGATACATCCTCATTCACTGCTACAAACTGATAGCGGACAGATAAGTATGATTTGAACCATGTTAAGGAACTTCCACTATTGCCAACAGAGTTTGTTTAGTCTATTCAAGAGAATGTTGTGGTCAGCAGTGTCGAACACAGTACTGAGATCCAATAACACTAATAATGAGATACAACCACAATCAGATGATAGAAGCAGGTCATTTGTAACTCAAATTAGAGCAGTACTCAGTACTATGATAAGGTGGAAATCCTCACAGATACCATTTATCGCTAAGAAGGAATATAATTGTGATAATGTGTGTAATAATAGACAAATCTATGACTTCTGGAAGCAGCTCTTTTAATGCATCTGATGCAATACTGTAGCTGAGCATACTCCATTTTCAGGGCTGCTCTCTTTAGGGTGCGAGTGTGCTCATTATATAGTGTTTAAAGTTTTTTTTTTACTTTTCTTAAGCACAAAGTAGCAACTGTAGAAAAGAGAGTGTATGGTTTCTGTTGCATCATCAAGTTTTTCTACACTTTTGGACATGCTAAGGAATTGCCATAAATCAGGAAGATTACTTACAGGGTTCGAAATTAACTTTTTTGATCACCAGCCAAAGTGGCTGGTAACTTTCCAAAGTTACCAGCCAATCAGAATTTCTACTAGACAAATTTTTACGTGGTGAAAATAAGAGATTATGAATGCCACTGAATGAAAATTTTATTAACAGTGCATGAAAAACGCACAGAAAAACACAAAAATTAAAATTACTTGTCCCCACAACAAAACTGTTAGTTTAATTTTTTTCTTTCATGTACTCACGTCAAATCTGACAAAACATGACCGCATTTTTACTATCAAACATTAGACAATGACAACCTGTCTGCCATTTACAATTAAACTTAACCTTCTCTTTGTTTTGCATGCTATATAACCACTTCTCATTAAGGTCAAGAACATGGTCTGCTTTTCAATGAAATACCAATGGTTATATAGGCTTATTATGCTTTTTTTGTTTACCATATTATTCATTCTTTCAAGCAGAAATATTGTTTATATAAAATAATGTATATGAATCTTTAGAACTATTAAGTACTATGTGATTCAGTCAGGGATATTGAGTGATTTTACTTTTGTTGCTTGATTAACACGACTTTGACAATAGCAACTAAATTAGGCTGCGGTCCCTTAAAAACTGAATACAAGCGAATGCAATGTACTGAAACGTGCGTTACCGTTTACATTCACATAATTTTGTTGATGAACATTATGATGAGAATTATTTGTCAAAGAAATGACAACTGCTGCACGCTGCTGCCAAAGGCATCTAAAATGTCGCCCGTAGTGTAGTGTTCATGTGAAATGTAGGACGAAGGGGACAAACAACCCAGAGCATCTCTGACATGATTTGCATGATTGGCTCATGTGTCACCGGCCAAACTGGCTGGTAAGCTTTTATCAATTCCCGCCAAAATTATTTTTAACCCGCATTTGGAGGGTTGGCGGGTGTTAATTTCGAGCCCTGCTAACAAAGCAGTCGTTTGAGGTAGAGGGGATGGTTCTACGATGCTTGTAAGGTGCAGAATTTATCTATATGTAGACCTACGGCTGGGCGACATATATCGAATTATATATTATGCGCATCTGTTCAGTAAAGCCGGATCTTTGATTAGTGGTAAATCTTCGTCAGCTGTTTTTAAAAGGAATGCCAGCTTATACACAGAGACGTAGATCACTGAGAAGCTGTGCCATTGAATCACCCGCGAAACTAATGCGTAGCTTGTCAGTGATATACGGCTATGTTCATAACCTGGCGCTGCATTTAAAAACAGCTGATGGAAGTTATAAAACTTTATTAAAGTTAGATATCAAACTTTTGTCACCCCCTCTTCCGAACTGTGTTGACTACATGTTAAAGCATTCAGAATATGCACTGCGACGGGACCAATGACAGGGAAGGGACCGCCCGCAACGCTCACGGATTGGCCTCCACACTTCGTGGGAGGGACGAAATCCCACAGGTTAAAAACATGTTGCACGGTTCAAAACATTGGCACGAAACGACAACACCAAGGCGCGAAACCCACAACAACATTGGAGCGAGAAAACAACATCATCCGACTCGCAACTCTACATCTTGGAAGAAAGGAAAGCAGCAGTGCAGCTCCGCAAAGCAACACAGAGAAACTTAGAACTTACAGAGGTTCAAGCCAGTCACTCTTTGTCAAGAAACCGGATGCCTCCGCTCCCTCCTTCCTAGACAACACCGTAAGAACTGTTTTCAACTACAGAAGATCCAAACAATCAACTGCAACAAACTCTCCAAACCCATCTGCTGCGAGAGCAAGGACACCCAGAACTCGCTTCAGACGAGAGCATCCGCTCATTGGTAACACAACTGTTTCCCTTCTTTGCTGACGGTGCCACTAATATTGAAGTTAAAGCTACGGACAAGCTCTCTGCTTAAGTGTTACTTGCCGGTGGTGGTTTCAGATGAGTACTAGCAAATGTTTGATCATCTCCGTAACTTTATTTCCCATTTTTAGACAGTGTGAGTGAATGTGTGTGTGTGAATGTGAATGTGTCGCGTTAATCCTACGTAGTAGTGTTTGTATAGTAGATCAGGTTTTCAACAAATAAATTGTGTTTCATTTATTAAGAACTAATCGTTTTGTGAATTGTGTTTGGAAAGTCAACATTGCCAATAGATCCTAAAGCTACCCTGCTCAGATAGGAAACCTTGCTCAGATAGTTAGTTTGTTGGCCACAGATAAAAGTAACTGTTTAAATATACGTATTGATTAAGATGCTGGACATATTAATTAACTAAGTGTATTTCATGTTTCAAACTTATGATAAACTGCAATCGAATGACTCTTTGAGCTCATTTGCATTCACTAACCCTAGAGCTAATGTATAGGAAAAATTTTAAATGTAAGGTCATTCCCCAAAATTGATTAATGAATTAATTTGTTAATTAATTTTCCTTTAATATCTTACATATTAATGGTAGAGATAAAAGCTTGGCACATCTGACTGTCCAATTTCACAATCATAAGCAATTTTTAAACTATTTCTGGATCCGAAATAGAATAGAGACACAGAATTGTTGTTTAAACAATTCACTGTTTTGAAACGCCCACAGAGTGCGAGAAAAAGAAGCAACACAAAGTTGTTTTTATTTGAATTGAAACTGCAGTATTTTGACGTAAATGTTTGCCGAGACATACGTGTAAGTCGCTAAAGAGCGCACAGAGAGAAAATAAGCGCTTTCCTTATTTTTAATCTCTTTAAAGGCTTAGAGTTATTAGATTTGCTTATTGGCGCGAGTTCCGCCTTAAGTGACGATAACTGTAACTCTCCCAGGTGTTAACATTTTTTTAGATTAGCTAACTAAGGCTTGCACCGTTATCCACTGGAAAAAGTGAAGTGAAAGTGTGACGTTCAGAGCGAATGATAATACGCGTGTGTTGGGAGACGTTTGCAAATACAGTTTGGGTCCGTCGTGACCTTATTTATTGCAGTTAAATCTGTTAAGTTGTGCCTCGCTCAAACGAGCAAAGTCTGATATCAGCAAGAACTTGTCTAAGTGCGATCCGCTATTTCTCTCAGTGAAATACACTGTTTTTCACATGCGAGAAAACCGGAAGAATCGCTATAGAAACAGCCCGGAAGGCAAAGCAAACCGTTTCCTTGGTGAGTTCAAGAGCGCATGCGCAAACCGCCGCATTGGAACGCTTGAAAACAAACAAAGCGTACGAGCTAAAGCAAGAAGCTAACGCTAAGCTAACTGAAACGGACTGCTTGCATTGAAACCTATGCAAAGCCAATAGCATTGAAGGCTAACTTAGCAAATAGCACTGCTTGCCTAACGTTAACCTTTCCATGCGGTGTGTATGTAGTGTGTTAAAGTGCCATAATCACTTCTAACCTAACTCACCTTCTAACACTTTTCCCTTCATTTCCTCCCAATGAAAGAGCGTTGACAAATGTTTTAATCTGCCATCAATAGTGGTCTGTGATTTTCGGTTCAATAATAACTTGTCATTAATTTGATTGCATTATTCTTATCAACTGCAGTAACTAAGGACCTTTGCATTTATAATTTGAAATTTTAATGTCATTTCCTAAATGAGATTACATTTCCTTTTACTGGCATTGCAACCGCATTTACTGGCGGATGTTTGATAATTGTTCTGCAACTTTTTATGACAGTTCTACGGCGGCCAAGAAGTGCAAAACAACATCACAAAGTGTGAAACACTTTTACAAAACTCAAGACAAATTTACATGTTGGAAAACATTTTTACCCATCATAAAACACAATTACATAGAGAAAACACTTTTACAGAGGACGAAACAAATTTACAATTAAGAAAACAAATTAACAAGAGGCAAAACACTTTTACCAGTCCCGAAACAAATTTACAATTACAGATTCTTTACAGAAAGAATGTACCACACACCGGAAGGTGTTGTTATTGGCGAGCGCGGTAGATTAGTGTTGTGATTGTGAACTAAATGGCGTAAATAAAGTTTATGGTGACCGAACATGGACTGCGGCCGAGAGATGTCTTTACGTGTGGTCGGTGGTGGTTAGAGTTTCTAAAGGACACGGACCAGGCGGAAACACGGGACGTCTTGACAGCCGGACAGTGGTTAGCATAGTAAGTTTTTATTTAGAGTTTATTAGTTTGTCAAAACGCTAGCCCTCTGAGGCCATATGAGTAAAAATAGTAATGCTAATAATGATTTTTTGAGCGGCTTATAACTTTCTGTTTTGAAACGAAACTCTGCCATTTCAGCAGAACAACCATGCCCATCATACAAACAGTTCATGAAGTACAGAAGCTCGAAGTCAAATGAACAGCAGCAAAAGGAAGATTTAAGCCTAAAGAAAGAAAACATGTCCAGGTAAGTTGTACTGACCGTCCTATACAATTTTGCAATGCTGTACATGTATTTGTGTGAATATTTATTTAACCTATGTATACATTAGTTCTATATATTTGTTACTTTACTAGATAAATGTAGGATTGAAAGGCAAGTGTTGCATACTTGTACACAAAGGAACTTTCAGTCATGCATGGGTTAAAATTATTTCTTTACTTCTTGACTGGAAATAATAATAACAACTCATATTTTATTGGGCTACAGTGCTTTCACTACCTTTCACTAAATTGTGATAAAATTACATATTGTGTATTACATACACATTATACATTTATTGCTGTTTTGGAGATGTTTTAGCACTTTTATTCACCTGGAAATACAGCAAAACCGCACATAAGCTCAGCGTTCCTACATGCTATCGGCTGTTTCTGTAACTGACTAAGGTGCACCCTCGCTCCCTACCAAAAGGACCCTTAGCTGCTTGTGTGAGCTTTACTTAATTTACCTGCAAGACCTTATTGGTGTGTCCTAAAAACATTACAATAAGTTCTTGCAGGTGAATAAACACAAATGACAAATTAACCAAACCATTTAAAAAAGCATGTGGGAATGAATATTTTTATAAATCTTTCTGTTCTCTCTACTACTAACTTTTACTCAAAACTACATTATAGCCTTTATCATGGAGCTAATATTTTTTGTTTTATCATGTTCACATTCGTCAACAATTCAGCCAGGACAGGTAATGAGGCAAGCTGGCACTGTAACATTTCTTGCTTTCAGTGTTGCTGTTTCAGACATTTAAATCTTTTTTTCAGATAGCAATATCTGATGCTGGATCTGGATCCACCTGACAAAAGTCCAGAAAAAACGTCTTGCTACAGG
>JAUMHP010000084.1:14826088-14838000 GCA_032361065.1 Enteromius trimaculatus | reverse complement strand
ATGGCAGATAGTCTGACTTATTTTAATACAAATTAACTGGCAAAAAGTCAGACTAACTGAAATAAGCCTGGCTTATTCTCTAATCTTGGTTTATGGAACAGGCCCCAGGTGTTCATTTTTTTTTGTACTTACATTTTAAAAATACACACATACAAACAATCAAAAGCTTACATCAGAATGGCTTTGTAAACAATTTGCAGAAAAATTATTATTAATCATGATTTTTTTCATGATTTCACATTTTGAATAGAACTTCTTTTCATTTTCAGTAGAGAAAAATCAGAAAAGGGCCTTCTCGTTTGCTGCCCACATGTGAAAAATTTATTTTGAAGTTGTTTATCCCTTACCTATAAACAAACAAAAAATAAAGAAAAAACAAATAAAGGTGCTGCTTTCTCATTTATAGATTAAAAACTAAACAAACTATCAAAACAGACACAGATCAATATTCTTATCATCATAACATCTAAAAGTATGAAGCAGCAACCCGTTCACAGTCTGTGCTGTAACATTTGAGTTCTTAAAACTGCTTGATTGTTCTGCACTGTGAAAGTGAATTTCCATAACAGGTGCCATCTCCTTCAGTTTCAGGAACAGCCTGGTTTCTCTATGTGTTTGCCAGAGTTCTGTTTTCGGACCACTGTTCTTTTGGCACAACACGTGCTTACATTGTTTGCTGGCATAGACTCAAATTTAAGTACTTTCACACTCTACCCTCTTCCCCACTAGATCTTCATCTGCATGTATTAATCTGATCTTGTGTGTTTACGCATCAATAAAAAAGACGTTAATTAGTTATGAATCAACATTTATTAGTTATAATAACTGTATGTACACCAATGGTACAACACATATTGATATGCATGAATTCACTTTTATTTCACAGCTATGACACAGGAATCATTTATTTTACCACTTTCCTATAGTTTCCTCTCCCTTTACATAAAAAAAATCACATCACAAAAAGGGTGAGAGAGAAGAACAGATGGGTTTACATATAACCACTGTGAGAAATGCAAACCATCTACTAATAATGGTTTCAGATGTACTCAGTTATGTCAGAAAAATAAACCTGGGTTATTTTAGAAAAAAAAGTCACAATTACCTGTGAATGTTTGCCTGTGTGCATGTTTAAAATACACTGAAAAGAAACATTGGAAAGTCAAGTGCAAGACAGACAGCATGACGTTTTACAGATAGTGTGGATGTGGCTCAACACAGACTTAATACAGTGTGCTTTATATCATCAAGTATATTCAAATTCAGCATATCTTATTATAACATTTTTTTGTTGTTTGATGCACATATAACACATAAGCATATATAAGACTCTAACATTAAGACAACAAGTTTATTGTATAACATCTTCAAAAATATATCTTCAATATTTTGAGATGTTAAATATAATATACAAATATCTTCTTTTTTTGAGTCTGATGTTAGATTACATAGAAATGTAGGGACAGATAAATTTATGCAGGGAAAAAAAAACATTCCAAACATAGATCAGATAGAATAATTGATATAAAATTGCTGAGAAGAGCTAGTCTGAATTAAACTCAAGCAAAGTCCTACCTTTCTATTTTACTATAGAATTTTACCTTATGAAGCACAGAGAGGGTATAGTTTCTATAGGATTACAAAAACACTTCATTAAAACTGTCACATCAATTAAACACTATCTCAACTAACCTACAATCAGTGGCTTCGCTAGGTTTCCTGGGCCCCTTGTACAGCACATTTCATTGGGTCAGTATCCCTCGCTGGGACTCGTGGATTGTGGTCCCCTCAGTGGGGGAGCTGACTGGGGGAGGGGTGAGAGGACCCTGAGGGGCCCCGCAGTAGCCCCGCTCTTCCCCCACTAGCGACGCCCCTGCCTTCAATATATACACAAAGTGCGAGGCACTTTAATATTCATGCTTTTCCAGAAACTGGTGCAAAATCACTAAAAGTCCATGCATCTAACAGTGAGATAAAACACAAGAGTGGCTCAACGCTCATAGACCAAACAATCTCAGCAGTCTCAAACGTCTGCCTTTTGACGGGAAACACTCACGACATCTAAAATTCACATTATGATTCCACACACTATATATCGTGGCAACATGAACTTGTGCTCATATGGCATTTATTCTCTTAGGCAAGAGTTAGAACACTGGAACATCAAAGAGCTGTTTGGTGCCCAAGATGTTAAATTAATTACACGTACTAGGGGTACAGTGGTATATTTGTTTAGCTTTGTCAGACACGGGGTAGTGTTCAAAAGAATCCTCAAACAAATACACACACATATATATATATATATATATATTTTTTTTTTTTTTTTTAGAATCTTGTGATCAAAGATCACACACAGGGAAGAAGTGTGTTCATCTGGAAAGAAAAGGTATATGTTTTTTTCTGAATCTCTGATTGGCATAGTGAGGTATGTGGGCGTGTGCATGTTAATTGGTCAGTCTGACAGGAAGTGATGTAAAGTTGGGCCTATGAGTGTTTTGCAGCATTACGGGTTTAAGAAACAGTCGTTTCCAATACGAGGGATAGATGCTGTCAGAGATGAATAAGAGGATTGTACATCCAGAGGTAGCGTTTTGGCTCAGCTCAGTTTTCCTCCTCTTTTTACCATTTAACTCATCCATTGTAATATTACTTGGCTTTGTAGTTAGTTTAGATTTTTCAAAGCTCAAAAACTGAGGTAAAAACTTTCATTTAAAATAGATGTAAAAAAAAAAATAAAAAAAATTGTCAGAAGTGAAAGATGAAGTCATTAGGTAATTAAGTCTACTTGGATTATAAAAACAGGTAAACAGTTCTCTCCAGCAGGCTAACTGGGCCTTAGCATTAGCAATGTTTTTGTATTCCCTGACAAAATTTATATATATTTTATATGCCTGAGTATTTCTCTATGTCTTCCTTCCAGTGGAAGGAAGAACTGATGAGCAACTGTAGAGTACAAATTGAAAATATGCTGCATGCGGGCAAAGGCATTGATCTACTTTTGACGGGCTGTGCGCTCTCAGCAAACAGGACATATTAATAATCAAAATGGAGTTGTTAATAATGCCAGTTCTGGTTTAGCGCACACCCACACCAAATCATACAAAAATAGGCATGTTATTTGAAAAGATGCACTTCTGGAATTTCAAAGGTTGATGTATGTTCACCGTATGTTTTGGTTGTTCAACATAAGTAGACAATTTGTGCTTTATCATGAACTAAATGTAAGGCATGCGTTGCATATTTCAGTACATCTGGATGACGCAAAGGGCTCTTGTAAGACCTGAAGTGGTAAATATAATGGACTGAATGGTTTTTGTGCTATTGTGCCACTGATTCACCAACATACATACGAGAAACACCCTACCATCCGTTTCCTTGACAGAAAACCCCCACTCCTGTGAGCTCCAGGGGGAGGAGGCTCTCCAAATAAACGCGACTTGTGCTTTTCCTTCCATCTGTGTGCGCTCGCCTCCATCCCTACGTTTGTTTCCTAGCAACACCATATTAGCCTTTGAGAAGCGGCTGTAAGATTTGTTGGGACCAAGAGGTGCTACGGTGTGGTGAAGCCAAAGGGTTTCCATCATAAAAAGAGCAGTGGGAAGAAGCTTTGTTACCTGTCTGTTCTCCCTCTGAACAATTCTCATTTTTTGTCGCAAATAATTTATGTAACTGCCTCAATAACATTGTGTCAGCTGCATGTGTGAGCTTTTGGCCTCACATTCTTGTGTTACATGAGACAATATAACATTGTTAAGCATGTTAGAAAAGAATAGAAACCATACAAATAAACTACAAAACCCATTTGTTCTATGTGCATGAATGCAGGTTGTTGTTTTTCTCTCTCTTTCTCTCTTTTGGGGTGCCGGGGTCTGTGTGCTTGCATTAATCGTTTTTCCAAGGTTCTTCCTCAACAAGCGTGTATTCCGTGGTTGAGCCATTTGTGGCCGCCAAGGTTACCTGAAAGAGTTATCGACAGATTTGAGTGCATATCCATACGAACATTCAACAGTAAATGTAAGAGCTCTCGGGGACTTTGGAGCAAACAATTCTGAGACTTTTAGCAAAAGAGCAAACAAATGCAACCCAAGATCATGATTTTTTTTTATACTGCTGTACAGCACACCATCTGTTTTGTATATTAAAGGGATAGTTTACCCCAAAATTTAAACTGTCATTAATTATTCACCCTCAAACCTGTCTGAACCCATAAGACCTTTGTTCATTTTCGGAACACAAATTTAGATATTACTTGATGAAACTGAAGGTACAGAAACTAGTAAGGACATTGGTCCATGTTCAGAGGTTCAACCATACTTTTACGAAGCACACAAAAAGTATTCTTTCATAAAATAATGGTTGAACCACTGATGAACCATTTTAATGATGCCCTTAACTATGTTTCTATGCTTTGATCGTGGTAGTACCCTTGGTTTTTTGGATAAACGCTCCCTTTAACACTGTGTGCTGTTTGCTTTTCTGATCTTTAGAAAAGTGTGTACCCACAAAAGATGTTTGTCTTTACAAGGCCTAACAGACCAGATTCTCTTAGAGTTATGGTTATATGCATCAGTCAAGATGTGGTTTAAAATTTACACAAATCATATAAAAAGCTGTTTCATTTTTACTACGAAACACTACACAGCAATAAATACATTTATTTCTGTAATTTAGAATTCTGTGCTCCGAGATACATAGTGTACACCTTGAGATTAAAGGCTTAGTTGACCCAAAATGAAAATTCTGTCATACATTATTCACCCTCATGTCGTTCCAAAGACCTTTGTTCATTTTTGTAACACAAATTAAGATATTTTTGATGATATCAGAAAGCTATCTGTCCCTCCTAAGACAGCAACACAACTGAAATGAAATTTTTTTTATGCAAAGAAAAGAACAATAACATAATTTATCCATTCTTCTACCGTGACTTATGTCCAGAGATTACGTACCTGCGCATGCTTTTCCCCGGATGTAAACAAGGCTGATTTTGTCAAATACAATAAAGCTTGCGTTCACGGTGCATTGTGATGCTCTCTAAAATGGCGAAAGATGTAACTCAAGGAAAATGATGAGTAGATTGAGTAAATGAAAACTGAAGTTGAGCTACCAATGTCACATGGACTGTTTTACTTATGTTTTTGCTATGTTTCTGGAACTGCATCGTTTCAGTTGTGTTTGGGTTTGGAATGACATAAGTGTAATTAATGACAGAATTTTCATTTTTGGGCCAAACAACACTTTGAAGCCATTTGACCAGTCACCTGTGTATAAATATGAAGAATATTCAGGGACACAAACATTCAACAAAACATAGTCTTTTTTCATTTAAAAAAATAAATATAAAAGCAAGGTACAACAATAGCACAAGCATTTATGAGTGGTTAGTTTGCAAGGCTTCTACAATGGACTGCATTTTTGATTCTTGATTAGTTTTTGTTAAACTATTGTTTGCTTCTAGAGCATGCAAGCACAGTAGACAGGAGAAAACAGGAGAAGACTTTCTGTCTATTATGCACGAAAAAAATAAAAATAAGTATGAAGATGTGTCTACTCTGAAGGGCTGATCTAGCTTTGTATTCTTAATTCTCAGGTAATTCTTAGTGCAATTATACTTTAGTTACCATATATGCACATACACACATCCATGTTTGTGCACATACATGTATGCAAACATGCAAAAGGGACACGGAGAGCATGCAGGGATATGTTATGTAGATGGTTCTACGTCCATAAGCGTGATTTGTACCTTGCAATCATCTAATAAGACTGAATTTTGAGCAGCATAGACGCACTGGTTGGAGTTGTTTTCATGATGGTTTTTGAGGTCATCATAGTAGGACTGGGTCTTGGTCATCATCTCTATGTCATCAGACTTCCCATGTTGGGCATCCAGAGCTTCCAGCTCCGCCTTGGACAGATGGTAGACGATGCCAGCCCCATACGAGTCTCCAACCACGTTAACTGAGGTACGGAAACGATCCCTGAGGAGAGAAAAAAAAAGATGGAAGGCTCTGTTCAGCAGTCACATACATCTTAAATATGACAGTATGCAGGGAATGCTATCACTGAACATTTAAAAGTCCCAATCTGAATCAAACCAGTCTAGAATCAGAATACTCACAGAAGCCAGTCGACAGCCACCAGCAAACTGATATCTTGAGTAGGAAGTCCAACGGCTGTCAGAATAAGTAACATAGTGACCAGTCCAGCACTGGGGATACTCGCTGCCCCAACGCTGGCAAGTGTTGCTGTAAGACTAAATAATGGGAACGCAAACACTTAAGATTCATTCATATTTACACATAAAACATTTAGTAGAAAATCTTGTCCAGAATGTGCACTATTGTTAGTTAATTGTGTTACCACACAACACATGACACATCAGAGGCAGTACATGCATCGTATATACATTTTCATGAACTTGCTTGATTTGAGCTTAAGTTTCAGAAATGCTTTGGAAAATGAGCTTTTCTTGACTGTACAGCGCTACTTGATCAAAAATAATGCTTTGTTATTGAAAAGGTATTTGATTCAGAAAACAGTGATGCTACCACCACACTACTGAGAAATATAGTTAAACTACTGTACTAGCGTCACTGATTGTAGCTACTGCCCAACACTGCATATGTTGTATGAGTGAACAGCAAAAAGCACAGATTAGGGGATGAGACAATGTTGTAGTAAATCATCGGAATCACAATTAAAAACAATTAACTGGTAATTTACAATTCATTAAATTAAAAACAGCTAATTGACATTCTTTATTTAATCAGACCATTAACACAGCCCATTGAGGGGCCAAAAGCCCAACCTCCACTTCTCCAGGAAAAGGTAAATTGTCCCTTAACCTTTGGATTTCACAAATTTCCCACACTGGTCAAATCCCTATTGTGCAGTTTGCACCAAGAAGAAAGTAGTCTACACTTATACACATGCAGCCATCTAGAAGAGAAGGCTCTTGCATTTAAAATGTTTTCCAGACAAAATACCACATTTAATCAAATTGCTTAATTTAGAGGCCCATCCAGAGTTTCCACATCTCTAGACACATCAGCCAAAAATGGAACCATTAACAGATGATGCAGTGCACACTCTACTGAAGACTGATACCAGGATCGACTGACCCAACTGACTAACTTTTTAATTTTTTTTTTATCTGTTGGCTCTTAATAGTATCTAGAAATAAAATAAAGCAGTGGCCAGATGAGCACTCTGGCCTGTGTGAGACATGGGAGGAAGAAAGTCCAGAACCATGGGAGACTAGGCCTAGCGGCATCCCCCATGATGCTAAGTTTTACAGTTGCAAGCAGAAACATGAGTAGACTGGCGAACATAAACCAGTGCATTGTCCCAGAGACGTGGGAGAGAGGAAGCCCTTGCTTTTCTGTATGAACAAAAATAAATGTCGCTTTTGAAAATACAACCAGGAGTCTGCAAGGCATGTTTACTTTAGTGACAGAAACCAGTCCTGCGACCAAATTAAATTGCATCTCACTTGTGTAAGGCAAGAGCGTATTGCCCCTTTTGCAAATTAATTGAGAGACTACAAACAATTTGTCCGTTTTCACAATTGCATGGGAGTCCCAGATCGAAATGCGTGAATGAGAATTTTGCGGTCTCCCACACCTGGTGGGCATTCCACGTAAACTTCTGATGATACATTTCCAGCTCATGTCAGCATGTACAGTAGATAAGACCTAAGAGGATACTCCTATTTAATGTGTCTGCAGTCAAAATGTGTATTGTTTTGATAGTGGGCTAGATTTGATGAACTTGATTAATGGGAAATAATATAGTTAACCATAATAACCTACAAAAAACCCAGGAATATATGCTTTATATATTATTTATGCTTAGCTCTACCTGTCTGTAACATTAAGCTGGTGCACAGTAGATTAGTTAAGTTTATATTATTATATATATATATTTATAAATAATATATATATATTTTTTTATGTAACCTCTTTTGTCTTACCTGACAGTGACGATTTGACCAGGATCTAAAATTATTCCGTTCATCTGGGCAATAAAAATGGCAGCCACTGCCTCATAGAGGGCTGTTCCATCCATGTTAATTGTAGCTCCAACAGGAAGCACAAAACGTGTAACTCTCTTGTCAATACCAAGGTTTTCCTCAAGACACCGGAACGTTACGGGAAGTGTGCCAGCACTAGAAAAAGAAGAAGAGGAAAATTCTCAGATATTAAATTATGCTTGGTGTTATGCTGCAATAACTGGCAATTTGTGATTTTTTTTTTTTTTGGAGCCAGGATGAGAGCCAATAGTTTTGTAAAAAAAATAAAAAATCTGCATCTGCAGAAGATCAATGCCTGCTTCTACACTACAGCCTGTTAAACCCTGCCCACAATTCTACATCACTCTGCTTAGCCACATACACATATTCTACATGACTGCCTGTTTAGTCCCGCCCACCGAATTGCACATATAGTGTTTACAAGAAAAGCAAATGTAGGGGCCTGTTTCATAAAACAAGATTACCAAATAAGCCAGGTTTATGTAAATTATTCTGATTTATTGTCAGTTAATCTGATTCAAAATAAGTCAGACTAACTGAAAAAAGCCTGGCTTCTTCACATTTCACTCCTCATTCAGTCTAAATCAAATATGGTGACAGGTCAGTAACACCAAACCAGGCCGTTCCTCGTGTGTCATGGTGTCACATAACAAACAATGAGATGCGATGTTACTGACTTAGGCTGGAGTTGTGTGAATACGTTTTTAGTTAAAAATGCCTAAATACAGTATAAACTGTATAAAGCAACTTTATTGCTTATATTGACACCAACTATCCCATCGTCCAGCACTAAACTGGTAATTTTGTACAGTTAGTATTCCAAACATTAGCATCAAAAATTTCTGTAAATTTGCTAATTGTGAGAAGCAAATCGAAATCTTTCAGGCTGTTTAACGTTACATTTTAATAACAAATGCAAAGGTGGAATGAATATATAATTTATGTAAAGATCATGCAGAGTCATTTCATACCTAGAGGCTGTGCCCAGAGCCGTGATCCAAGCCTGGAAGATGCCCATGAAGAACGAGAAGGGGTTTTTCCGAACAATTGCAAAGTATATGCATGGCAGGAATATGGCACCATGGATGATCAGACCAATAATAACCGTGATCATGTACATCCCCAGCTGCCTGGCCACCACCTCCAGATCTTTGATAGAGATGATCTTTCCACAGATCAAGCAGGCGATGCCAAAGGGAGAGTACCTATAGAGTCAGTCCGCAATGAGTCCAACCGTATAAAACATACCAATGCTGGACTTCTTAAAAAGCTAGAAGACATAAAAAGCACAACTGACCACATGATCATGATAACCAGCTTCATCACGATCTCATTGAGTATGTTGAAGAAGTCAATCATGAGCCTAGCTTTCTCTCCCATCTTGCCCATGCAAATACCAAAGGCAATGAAGAATCCAATTAGACCTGGGACATAACAAACACACAGACATCAATCAATATTTCGACAAAAAGTCATTATCTACCGATATCTGCAAGTACGGTGACCCTACCCAGAACATTCATTCCGCTCTTGAACTGGAGAGATTTCTTGTCTATGAAAATTGGGGGTGGTTTGGTGGCGTTGAACAGAGAGTCAGTGCTGTTGGTGTCTTCAAAATCAGGCTGAACTTCTACCTTCTTCACGACGGTCTGGATCTGTTCATTTCAACATTGCCTCAATCAATTACACCAAGTTTAATAGATCGATTAAGAAAAATTCATAAATTGCACAGAATTCTGGAATTGTCGCAGCTGTTAATGAGAGCCTAACCTAAATTGTATCATATATAAAATTTTAATCACCAAAAGGAACAACATGACAAAAATATTTTGAATATTTCATAAAATGAGCAATTACATAATATAAGCCATTCAACATTATTCAACAGTATAATTGTAAGCCAGGCCTAAATGGATTGATTGATTTTACATTAAAATTATTACCACTTTACAACTTTTGATTTGAGTGAATTTAAAGTAATATCCACATAAACCATTATAATGGGTTCTATAATAATTTAGCGGTGTTTGGTGATGTTTCTGCTCCTGGTTCAGTAATACTAAATTTCCCAAAATCTGTTCTGAGGAAGAAACAAGCTCACCTACATCTTCAATGGCTTGAGGGTCAGCCAACGCAGTCTCACAACCAATGTACGTATTTTACAAGGTGGCTAATTCATACAAATTTGTACGACCTCACTCGTGGGATTAGTCTAAAACCCCAGTGGCGTTTCATACTGTAACATTAGGTGCTGGAGAAGGAGAACGCTTGAGTCGTTGAATAAAATGAACATAAATGTCTTTTTAATAATGAACTCAAAAACTTGGAGAAGTATCCAAAAACGTAGAGCAAAACATGAATCACAATTGTTGACGGACAAAAACTAAAGGAAAGAAAGCCACTAATAATGGGAAGACAATCACAGATAAACGAGCAGAACACACCTGACACGAATGACTAATTAACATAAACTAGAAACAAAGAGCACATGGGAAAAGACAACATTAAAAACATTCAAACATGTGACACATACAATTATCAACACATAAAATACATACAATTTAGCCAAAATCTTATGAGTGAGCTCGTACGAATTTGTACCAATTAGCCACTTTGTAAAATATGTACGATTGCCTTGAGATTGGGCTGGGTGAGCACATTTTCACATCAAATGTGTTCATATCAAGAACAGCAGAAAATACCATGTATTTACACAATATGTATACTGTTTCAAATGTGTAGTGAAAATCTCCTGATTGATATAAAGTGAGTCTGAATCTGCTCTCTGTGGAACTCTTACCTGCTGGAAGCAAGCCTGAACCAAGTTCTCAGGAAAGAGGTTTCTGATAAGGTCAAAAAAGGCATCAAGACTGGAAACCTCATCATTCTTGGCTCCTTCTCCTAGATTCTCCTTGAGTTTTGGGTTTCCGGGGTGGATGAGGAGCACCAGGATGACCCCCAGCACAGCAGCAATGATAGTAGTGGTCATGTAATAAATCATGGCTCTGGAACCCAGACGACCACTCGACTTTGCATCCAGACCAGCGAGACCTTAGTTAGGGAGATGTGGCATATTAGTTTACACAGTCAAAATGTTATATAGTTAACACAACTCATTCATTTTTTTCAGGTTCATTATGCATTTAATTTTTTTTTTTTTTTTCCACTCATTCAGATTGATAGAAATACAGTTAGGTCCAAATATATTTGGACACTGACACAATTTTTACAATTTCTGTATGTGCTTAGAGATTGCAACCATTTTTATATACAGTCTCCTTATTTTCAGGGTCTCACATGTAATTGGACAACTGAATAGAATCATAAATAACATGTTTATTTTCACTCTGTTGTTAAAAATCTTTGTAGGTGATGACTGCCTTAAGTCTGGAGCTCATGGATATCAGGAGAGACTGGGTTTTTTCGGACTTTCTGACTGTTCTTTCTGTCTTTAGTTTTGTTTTCAGCGAGTAAAAAGTGTCACTTAATCTGGTTGAGATCAGGAGATTGGCTCTGCCATTGCAGAATATTCCATTGTGCTTTTTTTTCCTTCAAGAACAGTAACCAACTGGAAGCCACACAAGGGCATGAGCTGTTCCAAGCCTTCTCCAGACTTTAGTATTCCAGAAGTGCTCTGGCTTTGTTTTTATTTATTTATTAATTTTTTGGCAACGTCTAATTTGGCCTTGGTTGCAGCTTGTTGTGTAGCCTGTGTATTTGCTCTGGTGAAGTCGTGCTCTTGTTGAAGCCTTCAAGTTTCATTTGTTTTTAAACACAAAACTTTTGTGCTTTTATTCATTTGTAATACAGATGTCAAATATATCCTGAATATGTCCACAATAAATGTGACCATTGAAAAATCAATTATCACTATTAA
>JAUMHP010000084.1:14779730-14790979 GCA_032361065.1 Enteromius trimaculatus | reverse complement strand
TATATGAGTGTGTGTGTGTGTGTGTGTGTGTGTGCCTTTAGCCCTGTTGTACCCTGCTGTACTGTATACTGTGCTGAAGCATCATTGAATAAATATGGCAGGGTGTTTTAAAACATAAATCAACTCAAGTCAACTGAAAAATATACTTATGAGAACCATTACCTAACCTGGACTATAAAACATGTAATGTATAATTTTGTGGCATTTATAGAAACATTTAGAGATACTTGTGATTCATCAATAATCTGCCAAGATTCACCTTCCATGTCTGTGTTTTGTTGAGATTCTTTTTTTGTCTCTTGTTGTAAATCCTGTTCTGATGTCTTTACATTCACTATATCAACTTTCACCTTTTCCGTAGGTTTAGCCGTCATTGTCATTTTGTCAGTTGTTTTTCTCACTGTCTGTATGATTGTTGTGCTATTATTTCCAGTAGTAGCTGTTGGGAGTTGTTCAGTTTCTTCAAGCACTGTCTCCAAATTTTCTATATCATTCCTATTGAAAAATGGAGTGTTATTATCTTTGTTTATAGTATCTATTTCATGAAGAATGCTGTTTTTCTCATCTTCAGTCAGGCTTAATATTGTGTATTGAGGTCCATCAGTTCTTTTTTTCCCTTTGTCAATTCCATCATCTTTGGATTTGTCAGGTTTTGTTGTCTGATTATCAGCCATCCTGTTGTCTATCAAGACAATATCTATATATTCCATGCCCAAATCTTTTGTCGGACTTCCAACTTTCTTTCCGATATCTAAATGCGCATCTTTGTCAAAGAGTTTAAGAGTTTCATCTTCGGTTTCTTTCTTTCCGATTGTGTTAATGCTGGTATCAGCATCTTTGTTTTCAGCTTTAGGTTTTTCTTTTACAAAATTGCTCCCAAAATATATGTCCATGTCTTCACCAAACTTTCCATCTTGTCCCACGTTATCCTTTCCAGGGGTAGGTTTTTGTGGTTTTATATCTTTGATTGTTTTTGATTCGTTTTCTTTTTCTTGGGAAGTTTTGTTCTTGGCATGACCCACTTGGTCTTGTCCGGTAGGTTTGTGTTTGTCTTTGTTTTGTTCATTATCTGCTGCAGGAATTATGTCCAGCTCTGTAAGGAGTAGAAATTCAAAGGTTTAATAAAAGCACTTCTCTAAAAACTCCAAAAACTGCCATGACATATATGCCAATGATAAACTGAAACAATGATTTAATGTAGAATACTGTACATTGAAGAATTGAGCTGAAGCTTGATATTATAAGTGTCCACTGCTCAGGACTAGCAATGCACAGTAGTATCGGACTGATATCGGAATCTGCCAATATTGGCTTCAAATGTCAATATCAGCATTGGCCTGATAAAAATGAACTCACATGTGCTCAGAGTATGCTGAAATAGCCTACACAGACAGCATATGGAAAGTGGTAAGTTTTGATTTAAACTAAAAAAATCACAAACATAACACATGTATATAAAATATTGGTGGATCAGGTCACGGGGGCAGGTCCTCCTCCACCATTGGCTCTGGTGGGTCGGGCTAGGCAGCAGGTCCTCCTCCACCATTGACTCTGGAAGAAGCCCTGTTGGTGCAGGTGGATCAGGCCACGGCAGCAGGTCCTCCTCCACCATTGGCTCTGGTGGGTCGGGCCATGGCAGCAGGTCCTCCTCCACCATTGGCTCTGATGGCAGCATAACAGGCTCTGGCTCGGGCTGTGGCAGCGTGGCAGGCTCTGGCAGTGGCAGCGTGACAGACTCTGGCAATCGCTCTGGCAGCGGCAGCGTGGCAGACTCTGGCTGGGGTTGTGGCAGCGTAGCGGAATCGGCGGACGCCTCCTCGGTCGCCATCTTGAATGTCTGGAATATCTCAATAAGAACAGCCTGTGCCCTTCGGAACCAACCTGATGGTGGGCGTGCCCACCATGACCCAATTGTATACAGATGAGTATACGGGATTGTATACGGGTTCTGGCCATAGTGGAAGACCACTCCACTAGCAGAGAAACCGGAACCGACTGGGTCGTAAACAGTGCTTGGTCCGGCGGGACGGACACAAGTGGATTTGGCACTTGCTTGCACCTTCATATTAGTGGCGGGTGAAGCAAACATTGAGCCCCGATGGTGCTGCCCAGAATCCTCGGTCTCAGCCTCTCCAACGGTCATGGGAGATCCGCAGACGGCGAGCACTGTGTCCACCAACTCGGGGAAAGTCCATGCCGGATCTTCGTTTTCGCATCAACGAAATCCAGTACTTCCCGGTCGAGTCCCATCAGGAAGCAGTCTTTCAACTGAGACTCCTCGCCGTGCACCAAGTGACTGTACTCGATAAACTTCTCGACGTGTTCCTCGATACAACGTCCATGCTGGAATAGTGCGCTCAGCCTTCTCCATGGGGACCGATCGAACGCGACGGTTTCCGTGGCACACTTGCTGGATCCTGATCGGCTCATTATTTCTGTAATGAATGCGCAAAGGAGGTGGTCGGATCTGATTGCAGAATGTTTAATGATGAATACTGGAGAGTACAACAAGCTGAGGTCGACAATGGCAGACAGGAATGTAAGAGGCAAATCCATGAGAGAGAGTCCAGTAAACAAGCAAAGGGTCATGCGATGAACAAACAGTATCCAGGGGAAAAGGCGAGAATCGTGGTCAAAGGTAAACGAGGTTGGTAACAGGAATCCAGGTAATCACAATATATAAACAGGGGAAGGTGGCAAGAGACACACCCAATGATGAGCGGGAACACTAGGAAATCGGGGGTATAAATACAGGGGTTAACGACATGAAATTGGCGGAGAACATATCAGTTGCTGTGGCGACACATTAGGTGGATGGAGACAGGGAGCACATGTGACAGAACATACAAGGAGTGGAAAAACACAACATACAACAAGAAGGCTGGAAGTGCAATGCTAAAGTTCAACTGGCACTTCCAGCAGATCATTACAGGTATCTACCATATTGGATATTGGCAAAAATCCAATAACGTCCATCCCTACTCAGGAGCAAGAGCTACTAATTAATTGCATTTCATGCCGTTCAGTACCTTTGACACAGGTTGGAGCTGTCCCACTCCAAGTGTTATTCTCCAGACAGGTTCTCTGAGGTGTTCCGTTCAGTTTGTATAGCTTATAGCAGAAATACTGTATAGCAATAAGTACATCATTTGGTCCATAAACAAGGAAGTGATCACCATGCTCTGGCTTTGGAGGAATACCGCAGTATTGTTCAGGCACTGATGAAAAGATACAATCATGATTCAACAATGATCAAATTAATTTGAACACAAATACGGTGAGCCAATTTTAAAAAGCAGCAACGTACCACGTAATTACACAGAATAGGTCCCCTTTAGTTATAAAATACTATACTGCAGTATAAGTTTGCAGGCTATTACCCCCTTATTCCCCAAACACTGCATATTGTTCCCTTATATCTATGAGTAGGTACTGTGGAGGTACTCTATAGTTACAAAATAGGTACGCTAAATTCTGTGTTATTATGCGGTACGTTGCGGGTTGTAATCTAAAGCGTTACCAAGAATATTTAATTTTGTTACTTGTTTTTTCTGCCTTGTTTGTAGATCTTTATCTTATAATAAGTTTTTTAATTGCTTACCACACTGTGGGCTTGGTGTACTCCATGACCCATTCAATAAACAGGTTGCCATACTGAAACCCTTTAATGTGTAGCCAGGGTCACACTGGAACACCGCATGTCCTCCAACCTTTACATCCAAATACTCTGTAGTCCCGTGTGATGGAACCAAAGGCCTTCTGCACTCAAGCACTGGGAGATCATATATACATACACAGCGCTCTGCATTAACACTTGTTCAATGATTCTGATTTCATTACATTAAGTGTAAAAAACCGTTACTGAAAATGAAGGTTGCACCGCTTGAGGCTTGCGATTTATCTATCAGAGATCTGGATTAAAAACAACATTGATAACAGAACTGTTTTTTTGTGGTTGGTTCAGTGGTGGGTTCAGGTCATGTGACTCTTAGGTTAGAGGTTAACCAGTAAATGACTGAATAGATGGAACCCACATCAGGGTAAAAAGTGCAGCCTTATAAAATACATGGCATGAATTTGTCTTGTAAGGGTAGAAGCGTATCAAGTTTTAACACATTGTAAACAAAACAGCTGCAGGAACCACAAATTATCAGCTGGTCATATCTGCATATGGATACAATTCAGTGGTTAATTTATCTCTGTAAAAGACTGTTCTTACCATGTTCACATCTTTTTCCAGTATATCCAGCCAGGCAGGCACAGTGGAAGGAGTGAGAGGAGTCTACGATGCAGGTACCATCATGCAGACATGGAGAGGAAATGCATTCTACACAAATACACACACATATATATATACACGTCACTCATTCAGTTCCAACAAATAATTCATTATATACACATGCGTAAATCAAATTATCAAATATGTTATCTGAGAGAATTGCTATTGAGTCGCAGACACCCGTGAGTTATCTGACATGTTTAAAGAGCTACTTCCAGAAGTCATTGATCCAATTTTGGCTATTATTAATTCATCATTGTCATTAGGATATGTCCCCAAAACCAATATTGGATATGTTCCAATCAACCAATCAGATTTGAGGGATATTTTTTCTTGAAATATCTTTTTTAGGCTTATAATTGTGGTTAGGTGCTTCTACACCCTTGTTAATCAGCTATCATTTCCCATTGATTTTAGGCATTAAGTTTGCCTAAAAACTTAGGCAAACTTTATGGTTAGGTTCATGGGTAAGGATTGGGGTAAGTTTATATTTTTGGACAGTAATGTTGATCCATGATCATGTCTTACTTGACAAAATCATGGCGATCATGTGTGTACACACTGTGGTGAAAGATCTACCAGTGATGAGTAAAACATTAACAACTATTTTACACTTTAGAGTAGGGGATGCAGAACGTGTTGTAAATGATTTGGAATACTTTAGTCTGTACTGCAATGCAAAGGCAGACAGGTGACAGATGTATTCTCTGACACTGATGGAGGATTTTTAACATTATTAGATAATAGTACAATGTTGACATTTCAATGATTTATAAGTGATTAATATATTACTAGTATTAACCATTTACCATGGATATATTTAATTCTTTCATGATCACTTATGCCAGATTTGTACATTGTTAATATAATTCTTAATAATTTGTGAAAATATAGTCACATTTTGTAAATGATTAATTCATTATTAACTAATCCTTTATAAATGCCTTACGACCGGATATTATTATAAAGTGTTACCAATTTAAATTGTATCATACAGTGGTTCCCAACCATGTTCCTGGAGGCCCCCCAACACTGTACATTCTGCATCTCTCCTTGTCTGATAGACCTGTTTCACCTCTTGGAGTCTATACCGATGAGCTGATGATCTGATTCAGGTGTGTTTGATTAATGAGTCATGGAAAACATGCATGTGTTGGGGTCCTCCAGGAACGTGGTTGGAAACCACTGGTGTTTAAATTGACATTTTCAAGATTGGCAATTGCAACTTACAAGTAATATTAATAATAATAATAAAAAAGCTCTAGAGTTTCTGTGTGAGCAACAATTGTCAATAAGGTGTCAACATGTATTACAGTTTGTCTATGATAACCTAAGAACCCTTCATTGGCTGGTTTCATCACCACATTTTGATTACAAACAGAAAAAAAATAAAAATCACAAGCGTAGTGATTGGAATGAATAAATGCGTCTGAAGGTAAACCATGATAATTTCAAAACATTGTTTTTTCTAAATGATTTACTGATAATCCAAAGAAAGTTGAAGAACCACATCAGTTAAAAATGTAGACTTGCTTCCGTCTAGTGGTTAAAACATGGAGTTACACTTTTAAAGTTTCTTCAAAAGAAGTTTAAGAAAGGCAAAGCTTACAAAAATAAACTTTTGCTCCTCATTCTTAGTATGCATATTTTAGAAAAACAAGTGTTTGATTTTATCACATTCATGTCTTTGTTGTGGGTTTGTTAAAAAGGTTTAGTTCACAAGAGAACTGTCCCTATTACTAAAACTAACTTATTAAAAGACTTTTTTTAACTCTAGTTTTTTTTGAGGGAGAAAGGCATCATCCATTAAATAATAATAATTTATTAATAGTTAGATTAAGGGATCTAAAATAGTAGTCTTTATAAGTTTATAAGTACAAATAAAAAGCCAGTTACTAATGCTGGATATTGTTTATACAATTAAGGTATTCATAAACCAAATCAATTATATTCAAATTTTCACAATCACCAGCCAGAATGCCCTCGAGCTCCACCAGAGGGCACTCCACCCTGGACTGTTATGTGTGTTATCTCTGTCTGTGTTTCTGCATCTTATTATTAAGTGTTCTCCACTGTTTCAGTGTTTCCCCTGTTCAGTCTCTGCCCCCTTGTTAGTTTCAATAGCAAGTGATCAGTTCCACCCCATCGTTAATTCTCTTGTCTCCCTTTAAAATGTGTAAAATGTGTTTGTCAGTGTAATCACTCCGTATTGAGTTTCTTTCCTTGTACAAAGCGGTTTCCCTGTGTGTTCTTGTTTGCCTGATCGCTTGTGTAACGACCTCCGCCATGCCTTGAATTATTGTTCCGGTTTTGCCCCATTTGGACTTTGTTCGCCTCCCGCTCTGGACTGTTCTTGTGTTTTGCCGCTGCTATTCCTGTTTGCTGTTGTCTCGACCCTGCCTGTTTGACCATGTCTTTAAATAAAGCCCCCCGTGAAAGGATCCGCATGTCTCAATCCCGTTCGTAACACATATAAATATATGCAAATATTTTATGCAAATGTGTGTGCATTTACATATACATAATAAATGTACAGTTTACACACACATATGTTATGTAAACAGAGCCATTAATGTAAAATACTAATTCAACAATTCTATTTATAATTCAATAATTTTTGGCAAACCCAAAATTATATATTTTCAGACATTGTAATGATGTTGCTGTCCTGAGAGAGAGATGGGGACGCGTGCGGATCCATGTGCAGACTTAGTTTATTCATGAACACACAGAGTCAGAACAGTCGAGGCAACAGCAAACATGAACATCAAAGGCAAAGACGAAAGAATAATCCAAATACGTAGCAATGGTTAGGCAATCAGCGAATTTAATCCAACAGGGGCAAAGACGAGAGCGAATATCCAAGGCAGGCGGGGTCCATAACAGTAAATCCAAAACAGGGAGACACAGGGAAAACACAGAGAAACACAAATGGCTCACAAAGGGATTACAAACAAAGTACATGAACAATCCTACAATGATGAGCGAATTCACAGGAAACAAACGGGATTTTATACACGGAAACACAGATAGGGGGTGGAGGAACGAATGAATGTCCATGGCAACAGACAAGGTGGGTGGAGACACAAGTTCATAATAAAAGTCCAGGTATAGGTAACAGAGACAAACACACAATAATTACAGTTGCATTACAATGTATGAAAATATATAATTTTGGGTTAGCAACATATCATTTGGACTGAGATGAAAGTGATATGAAATGATTAGTCGACCCATGCCCTGACCTGAAAAATGAACTGCATTTTTAAGGAGCAACAAGATATTACTGTCTTACCTGAGCTCTCTTGAAAGATGGCAAAAAACCCATCAAAGTTCTTGTAGCCATCTGAGACGAAAAGAATGTGCAAGGAATTTCCAGTACTTTTGATTGGAGGAGGTCGCTCATTTCCACAATAACGCCCAATCACACGTGAGTTCAAGCTCTCTCCATCCCTCACTTCAACATAGTCATACTGACAGCTATGGTCAAACTCCAAACTGAGCATCATGAACCTGAGATAAAGAAAATTACAAGTTCAGGTGATTAGACTTTTAGATATTTTTGCAATATGGGCACTACTGTATCTTCTAGTAGATAGTAGAAACTGTTGCCCCCATCATATTGAAAAATGTTGAAAAAAAAAAAAAAAACACACTGTACCATGGTATAGCAGTAATATATATTCTCTCAAGAAAGAAACATTCAATACACCCAAAATAGTCAAGTCAAGTCATTTTATTTATATAGCGCTTTTAACAATACAGTTTGTAGCAAAGCACTGAACATTATCAAATAGAACAACTGAGTAATGGTAATGTATAATGACAAGAATTAAACTTTATTTATCAAATGCAGAGATATGCAGGTCTCTGTAGTCAAGACGACGATAATCACTGGAAATCAGGTGTCCCCAACTAAGCAAGCCAGAGGCGACAGCGGCAAGGAACCAAAACCCCATCCATGAGAGAATGGGAAAAAAAAACCTTGTGAGAACCAGGCTTAGTTGGATCCAGTTCTCCTCTGGCCAGATGCCCAGCACCTAATTTCCAGTTCAATTTTAACACGTTGGATTGTGTAAAACTTGTGGGGCCAAATACACCATAAAGCGATAGTGGGAAGTGTTACAGACAGGGGAATTGGTTCAGGAACAGAAAGGGTAAACTATGGCTTAAGGATACCAGCTGCACGGGCTGACACCAGCAGTGCATCCCTTACACTGGATACCAGACTGAGATACTGAAAAATTGGCCTCAATTATCTGGGTGCAACAGACAAGAAGAGATGGAGGCTATGAATGATCAGCTCTGGGAGATCAGATGAGACGAAACAAGACTCAGGAGCAGTTGCGGACTTAGTGATTTGGGGGCCCTAAGCAAATTTGGGGTATGAGGCCCCAACACAATAACTTTATTTTTACACAATAACTATAACTAGCTTGGACGAACTGTGGCAACGTCTCCAAGATGCTTCAAAAAATCTGCAAAGCTACCTGAAAAACTATGGGAAAGTGTACCTCAGAACAGAAGCTATTTTACCAAAAGCTGTAATCCGAAATATTTATTTGATTTAGTTTATAGAAGTTAATTGATAAATTAAGTCTCTATTTCTGGCATTATTTTTTGAAAGCATCCTAATTTTAATTTTTTAAGCATCTTGAAGATGTTGCCACAGTTCTTCTGGATTTAGTCTGTCTCAGTTTGTTTTGTTACTTCATGTCATTCCAGACAGACTGGATGATGATCAGATCAGATCTCTGTTTGGAGCACTGTCTGTTGTCAGTGTCACACCGTCCTGTATTCACCTGTCTCTCTGTTCATCTCATCCATGTGTTCCTTTGTTTTCATTGTGCCATGTGCTCCTCGCCTTGTGTTTACCTTCTGTGTTCTCCCTTGTTTATGACTCCGCCCCGCTCATCAATGTTCACTCCCTGCCATTCATGTGTGTCCAGATGTTCCTTATTATCCTTGATTGTATCTAGTATTTATTCATGCTCTAAGTCCTGTTCTTTGTCAGTGGTCCAAGAAATGTTATGTAGTTTCTCCTGTGTATGTGGTTTATCTCGTGGCTTTATTCAGCACTCCTCATTGTTCATTAAATGTCCTTTGATTGAATTCCTGCCTAAGCGTTCTCGTTTTTTCCGCTGAAGAAGTTCTCGACTCGCTTCACCACAGCACCGCTGCGTTACAGTCAGACTCCTTGTGCAGACAATAATCTCACTGCATTATTACAGTCAATGACAAAATTAATGTTTGGAAATGTAAACTGTTATTTCCAACTGACACGCTACCGTAAAAGATAGAAATAACCGACCTAAGACCATTTCTGGTTGGTGAAAATACTAGTGGCCTAAGACTTTTGCCTAGTACTGTATGTGATTTTATAGGGCTTTGAACAATTTGCTTTGGTCAATTGGACAATTTTGCACTGTGAAGGTCTTAAAACATTGAGAGCACATGTAAATAAACTGTTCTATCAGTGGAACAATTATCTGATCATTTTATTGACTTCCATAATTAATTCATTTCCAATTAAAGATTATTATATATTTTCTTAGATTTTTAATTGGTAAAATGCACATGTAAAATATAGAATAACAGATCTTGTCTTTTATTAATCCAAATTCAGGTTTTCAGATCTTGTTTTCCTCCAGCATGAAGAGGTAATGTTTTCCTGGCTCTGAAATTCTGACATGCATTTGTTTCCTTTGCTACAGGGCAGTAAAGAACTATTGCCAAACTTCTTGAATTTGTCAGGTTTTCCTGATTGTCCAGTTCTTTGTATTCGTTTTCCATAAGAAATGCATTAAAGATAAGTGCATGTTTTGACAATAACAAAGTTTCGGGAGGAGCGGTAACCTAATTAATCGCAGCTGCTTCTAATTTCCTAATCAAGCTCCTCGTTACGATCACTCAATCAAATCCTCCATACTTACTATAAATAGACCCATCTCCCTTTCATCCACTTCTTTCATCCGCATCTCGCTCATTTGCATACGAACGCTTCGTTCTGAAACAAAAAGCCAAGATGACAGATTCCGACTCTTCGGACTATATCCGCGAGGAGCCCACTCCTCCCAAGCTTCAAGCCGCCGCGCAGGCCAACCAACGGGCAGCAGCTCAAGCCAGTCAACAAGCCGCTACTATGGCTAGCCAACAAGCCGCAGCCCAGGCTAACCTACAAGCTGCCGTTTCAACCAGCCAACGAGCAGCCGCTCAAGCTAACCAACAAACCGCCGCCTCGGCCAGCCAACGAGCCGCAGCTCAACCTAACCAACAAGCTGCCCTGCCTCAACACAGAGGCGCTGCAGCACCCAGAAGAGGCCGAAGGCCCACCAAGCGCCCCGGCTCTCCAGCCAGGAGAGCCCGATCCCGTCTCCACCACCCCTCCTATGCTTCTGCCTGCTCCTCTACAGGCAAATGGACTATCATATCGCTTAGACAAACCCTTGCAGCAGAAAAAATCAGTTTTCACGCAAAGCCAACAAACCAGAACTATTCAGTCTCCTTAATACTCACCTCCCGGACGCCATACTGTACCTCCAGCCACACCATCTCCCAGGAAAAGATCACACAAATCAGCTACATCCTCCACACCAGCTCCGCCGTCCTCTCTCCACTGCTCCAGCCACGACCAACTCCCAGACAGGACGATCCAGCCACCGCTCCTCCTCCACCTTCTTTCACTCCACTTCTGCCCGCCGATCCAGCCCAGCATTCCTCAAGCCAGCCTTTGCCTTCTGCCAGCCACCAGCCAACCAGCCAGCCCGGACAGTCCAGCGGTATTACCGCTGCCCAACTTCACCAAGCGCTTCAGGACTATTTCACTAAGTGGCCGCCAGCTCCCTCCCAAACCACCTATCCACCCACAAGCCAAACTAATCTCTCTTCCCTTATTGCCGGCACTGGCATGCATAATGTCAGCCGAATGTGGGCCATGCGTGGCAATGACGGCACTGCATGCATGACGGCA
>JAUMHP010000084.1:14726025-14753877 GCA_032361065.1 Enteromius trimaculatus | reverse complement strand
ATTCTGACTAGATCTAGAAAATCTGAGCATATCACACCAGTCCTCAGGTCCCTACACTGGCTTCCAGTTATACATAGCATTGATTTTAAAGTACTTTTACTCGTTTATAAATCACTCAATGGACTAGGACCAAAATACATTGCAGACATGCTCACCGAATATAAACCTAGCAGACCACTCAGATCATTAGGATTGAATCCGTTAGAAATACCAAGGGGTCTAAGTTATTTTAGTTATTATGCTGCCTGCAGATGGAACCAGCTTCAGAAGAGATCAAATGTTCTAACACAGTAGCTATGTTCAAATCTAGACTCAAAACTCATCTGTTCAGCTGTGCATTTCTGCACATCTGTCTTAAACATATTTTAAATAAATTTTTAAATCATCTTAAAATAATTTTAATCAATCAGTTTAATGTTATGATCATTGTTTTTATGATTGTTTTACTTCCTTTTTGGTGATTTATTGTTTTATTATTGCTTTTATGAATTGCCGCTGTGTATGACATGTGCTATATAAATAAACTCGCCTTGCCTTGATTTTGAAGTGTTTAACTAATCTCTGATCACTGTTTACCAAGAAACATTAACCAAATCAATGAACCAATGTAGCCAGAATAAGTGCACTCCTAAATATGATTTTCGATGTCGATTTGATCTGATTATTTGATGTGTGTTTTAAGACATATTAATGAGTTGTTCATGATTAGCAGGAATGTTTCCAGAGTAAGACATGCAGTGCTCAGCAAGTAACCTGGATGATTGAGAAATATTTAAAGTAGAAAGCAGAAGTGAAACTCTGAAGATTACATGTGCGCTGCAGAAATATGATTGCAGGCTAAGCAAGAATATGATTCCAGAATGACTGCTTGAAAATAATAACTTAACTCGCAAAGAATAAGCTATAGAAAGCACAAATAACAAAGATCTCAGAGGAAGTTAAGCAGGGAGAAAGAGATCACACAGTTTTTCCCTAGCAGAGAGCGCTCATTACCGATGACGTCAGTGTAGGTGTAACACAGCGTCAGAGGACGGGTATACCTGAGAAACGAGTTACACACTTTTTTCTGTAAACGTTGTATATTTTTATAATAAGGTGACTTTTAGATCATGCATTCGCACAAACATTTGTTCAGACAAACTGATCCCCAGACGTTACGTTTGGATGGTGGACGAACCTTTAAATAAATGCCGCACACACCATTCCCCGAGAGCGAACCTAGTTAGATGACTTTTATGACTTGTGTAAAATACAATAGCGCCTAGGAAGTGCGGCTGAGGTTTAGTAAAGAGCCCCAAACATCCGAGGATGTCTGCAGAAGTGTTACACATGTGTGCTCAACATATGCAGCCTGATGTAATCGTGGCGTAATCATGCTACTGATGTTTTTCCGAGACACATAAAACAGCTGCATTTCACTCTAAACTTTTGAAGCGAAGCGACTTTTTGACAGAACTGGAGAGGATCTGCGAGGATCCCCAAATCCAGGAGTGAAAAACTAAATACTGAGCAAAGGGTCTGAATACTTAGGACCGTGTGCTATTTCCGTTTTTCTCTTTGAATAAATCTATCAATATTGGGGTGCTGTGTGTACAGTACATTAATGAGGGAAAAAATGAACTTAAATAATATAACAAACACTGAAAAATGTCTTTCTGAACCCACTTGAGATGCTAATACTTTTGCTTTCTCTATTTCTTCACTTAGAAAGTGTGGAATTATATTTTTGTTAACTTTGCTCAATCAATATATATTCAGCAATTATATAGTTATTAATTCATTATATTGTATTATTAGTTCTGCTTAATCACAATATTCAGCTTTAAGAATTAATTCAGTTAAAACCAGCAACTGTAAGTGCCTTTGTATTCTGTATGTGTATGTGTATGTGTGTGTGTGTGTGTGTGTGTGTGTGTGTGTGTTCTCTTTGTTTCTATTCTCTCTGGACACTTTAGTTTCTGCAGAAATTGCAACAGAAGGCCCAAGGTTGAACTGTCTCTGTATCAAGGCCGAACTGTCCAGTATCACAAAAAACACCTGTGGTGGTGGAAGAATAATAGGAAGAGGATCCTCTGCAGACCAAGAATAGAATCATGTGTTTTTGCTTTGTAAGGCATTCTGGACTGTTTGGGACAGTTCTGAATCCTGAGCTCAGACTCAGTTATTCTGATTCTTATTAAATAACTTTTAGAGTAATTTCGTTATATAGTCTCATCATTGGCGAAATCAAGAACCGGGAGGGAAACAATTCCAAGAGAGGGGACATTTCCCAACAAACGTCATTTACTTTCCTTCGCACTTCTTTCAGTTGTTGTAATGTCACTCCTTCATGCCTTTTATATTCATTTTATCATTCATATTCCAACTTCCTTAGGTCTGAAATAAGCAAATCTCCATCTCTTTTCATCCATTTCTCCATATATTCTATCTTTTGATTTCAGCTTTCAACTACAGACTACTTGTTCAATATTTAAAGTCTTTCACTCCTTCATTTAAATGAACAGATAACCGGCACTATGGTCAGAAATATCAATCCTTTATCCTACATTTTTTGCTATTAGGTAAAATAAATAAATGAATAAAATAAAATCTATTCTTAAATAAACAGTGTGTGTGCGCCTGAGAAATGTCTGAAATGTCTTTACGGATGCATTTCCCTCCATTTGTCATTTAGTTTCCGTTCTTCTGTATTTTACAGTTTTTTACGATTGCTTACAGACCAAAATTAAACTTTTCCCACAATTAGCAAAACCTTAAACTAAAGGAAACACAAGGCTAGAACGCACAGCTGTACGCACATTGTCAACTTCACACTATTTGCAAAACACGCAGTGATCTGCAAAACACTAAACACATCAGACATAGAAGTATATCATGATGTCACTTCCTTACAATTTCAAAGCGCTGACTGTCAATATACCACACCTATGAGCCAATCTGTTCAACACAGCCATCAGGTGCACAAACATATGTCTGATCAATTGTAGACGCATCAATCAGGTTTAAGCACTATACAATACTGTCATTATTTTTTATGTTGTTATTTACTGTAATTGTAACTGTACTGGATACAGCATTTTACGTTTGTCTGTTTGCTAAGCTAACAGTGTTCGTAACTGGGGCGTTTGTTGTGACTCTCCATGTTGACTGATTCGGGTCAATGGAAAGAAATCAACTATTTTTTCTGCATCATTGGTCTTGTGTAGTGTTTGGTGAACTATAATCAGGATCCTAGTGTTTTGCCGGTTTGTTCACCTGTGATGTGAAGTTAGAGTAAATATTTAGACCCAAAAGAAAGGTATGAGGTCTGCAACACATCAATGGAGCAAAACTCTTTTATTGCATTCCTTATTTAAATTACACCAGTAAAGACAAGAGCACAACATACAAAATTTAAGATGTTTTACAAAGTGTCTATATAAAAATACACATTTTTCTGTTATCAAACCTTTGATGCAGATGCTGATACATTCTCATCACGGAGCATCAAACAGCTCAGATCAACTACAACAAACAGAGTTCATGTCTGTAGTGTTTCAGGAGGCTGTTAACGGGCCATGAGTCTGTTTCTACTGCTCTGATCCACTAGCCGGTGATACTCCGCTAGCTTCTCTTTCAGATTCCTGTACATCTGTAGACAGAGAAAACACAGAACATGACAACACTGTACAAGCTGGATGTCATCCTACTAAAAGATTCATACTGAATATAGCAGACTATCACAGATCTGCTCTTGAATTTCCAGTTCTGTTAAAAAAATGTTTTTGTGGTACTGACAGTCTCATCATACAAATAACTGCTGGAATGTCTTTATTATATAGAATCCTATGAAATCTCCAGTAATCCACATCAATCTGTTGGGTTAGGCCCATTTAACCCACGAAAGCAGAAGCCCTGACTGTTTAGTTCTGCAGTTTAAACCCTAAATGCCTCGAATGTTTTTCAGAGCTACAATCTGGTCTTTAATAAGTGGAGCTAACGAGTTAAATTTAAATGACAACAGACTTAGAGGAGTCTTTTTTTACTTTTGAGTCATTTCCCACCAGAGCCCAGGCTACAAACCCGATTTATTAATGACAAATTTATTCTAGATTACTTTTTAGTGCAATTAACAAATTTACATCTTAACAGTTTCACTAATCAGTCATGTTTTATTCATCGGAAAATGTTTTGAGTCTCAATCATTTATTAAATAAAACTAAAATTAAAATGTAATTATGATCCCTACATCACAGTCCCGTACACTGATTGGTGAGCAGCTAATATTTAATGAAATGGATATATATATATATATTTGTCATTAGCAGTGTAATATTCATTCAGGTGTCATGACAAATGCTTCACCTTTTCATTGATCTGGCTTTCACTGAGGTTCCTTAAGAGCTGATCAATCGACGTATAAGGCAGCCAGACCAGGGCCGCTGTGGCTGAGAGGGGCCGCTGTCAGGAAATCAGAAGACAATAATAAATACACTGAAAACTTTTTGCACTGAATTCTATTGTTTGAAGCACCAAGCAGCCAGCGGCAGACAGAGAGCTGATCATAGAGTATGACTGATCAATTTAACCTTCTCAAATCATCACTTAAAAAAAAAAAAAAACAGTTCAAACATATGACCAACGCTAAAAGAATAAATGTGCGACATGATGGTTTGTGCAGAGAGTGACGCTATTAAGCGCGTTCTGCAGGACAGAGAGGAACCAGCCAGCACTTGAACTTCTGTAAAGTAAATCCAGGGTAAATAATGGCGATGTGTCGATTGAAAAGCCTTCTGACTATCTCGCTGCACACCGTGCTTCTTTGAAGACAAGCACTTCACACTGGATCAGCGCTGTTTAGTGCTCTTGATTGAACACATCTGAGGTGCGTTACCTTGAACTTTAATCCAAGCTGATAAAGGCTTGTGAGTCGCCATTCAAATAAGTTGGATTACATTGGCCAACACAGAACGAGAAAAAACCTTTAAACTTGAGTTATTGGCACTGTGGAAGAGTTTTCTTTAACACTGCTGTTATTTTATTTTAAGCAGAAGATGTTTGGTTTTGGATACTTTTGTATATTCAAGTAATCCATTTTATCTTTAGGGGCAATTATTGATTTTATGTTTTTTTTTCATGCAACACAAAAATAAGTCATCCAAATCATCTAATTAGTGATTAGACTATTCGATAAAATAATCACCCGAATAATCGTTTTAAAAATTACCCCCAGCCCTAATCGCTAATCATCCAGTTTTTCATGTACAACTATGCATTTGATCAGTTTTCATCAGAAGAACTATATAGAGCCGAGTATCATCAGCCCAACAGTGAAACACTTAAAAGCGTGAAAAGCAACAGTGCTAGAACCGAGCCTTGTGGTACTCCACACTGCACCGGTGATCGATATCATACCTCATCGTTCTAGTAAAGTAAATGCACTTTGTAAAACTTTAATAGCAAATGTCTGTGTGTTTTTGCAGCATTAGCAAATAACATCCTTAGTGTCTACAACGGCCCATAAAGTTATCATAAACTCAAATACTTCACAGAACTACATACCTCTATACCGAAATACTGATGTCCCTTTCCAAGCAGAGCATCCACATACTCCAGCACGAGCTCAGCCGCGGACTCCAGCTGGTCGTAGTTCAGATAGAGACGCAACAACGATGCAGCATCAATTTCCTAAAAGAGGATGAGTTGCACAAACTAATTATCTCCATTACAGTTGAAGACATAATTATTAGCCCCCCTGCGTGTCTCCTGAGCAACGAATCCCCGTTCTTCCTCAGCAAATCTCCCAGGCTCCTCCAGATTGGTTAGTCTTCTGGACTTTAGTGTGTCCTACAGATTTTCTATTGGATTCGAGTCTGGGCTTTGAGCAGGCCAGTCAAGTACACTCACTTTGCTCATTGGGAGGTATTTCTTCACCAGAAGTGAGGTACGCTTTGGTTAGTTATGCCAAAAGACAATGTTGACCCAAACCAAGTTTTCTTGCAGACTGTCAGAGGTTATCTTTCAAAATAATCTTATAGTCTTCCTTTTTCATGTTTCCTTCAACCCTGACTCCCTGTTGAACCCTGTTTCACTGTGTTCCTGGGGTTGAATGCTTCTCCCTGCTTCCTCCAAACATAGGCAACATCTCTATGCACACGTTTCCAGTATGCATCACTTTTCCACAGGTTGTCTTTAGCAAGCTTCATTCTAGCTTGGAGGCGTCTCTTCTTCAGAAGTGTACTCTTTCTTGGTCGTAAACTCCCAAGTTCATCCCTGTGCAGGGCTCTAGTGACTGTCTTCATTGAGACGTCAGTTCTTGACTTGGCTTTTACTTGGTTCTTTACAAACCTTTATGGCCATAAACAATTCTTTCTCTCAAGCCCACACTAATTTCTTCAGTCTTTGACATGATGACACTGCATATTATTTTACTAGTTGTTATGCAAGATACTAACCCAAAGTGCACTTTAAATGCTTAAATAGGTTAATTAGGTTATACAGGCAAATTAGGTTAATTTGTCAAGTCAACAGTGGTGTATTCTAAAGCTAATCAAACTAATCATTTCTTAAGGGGGCTAATAATATTGACATTAGCAATTCATGACCCCAGCATACTAGATAAAAAAAGAAAAACTACCTTGTAGGAATTGAGCAGCCAATCAGGCACTGGCACTCCATGTGACAGCAGCTTGTTGATGACGCAGCGATGATATTGAGCGTTCTGCAAGGGATATTTCTCCAAATAATGAGCTAAGAGCCGCCAAGCTTCATCTGTCGCGCTGTGTGGAAAGACATTCCAGTTAGGAAGACCCAGAGCAGTACTCCGTGTAACAAGCGTTTCAGTATTTGAACAGACCTGGACTCTTTAGTGGTGATAACAGTCGGTAGCTGATTAGCTGCTAGCCAGTTCCACACCTCGGTCTGGTC
Organism: Enteromius trimaculatus; assembly: GCA_032361065.1. NCBI lineage: Eukaryota > Metazoa > Chordata > Actinopteri > Cypriniformes > Cyprinidae > Enteromius > Enteromius trimaculatus. The sequence goes on along the minus strand of JAUMHP010000084.1, from coordinate 14,746,971 downwards.
CTGAACGCCTTTATACTGTAGTTTGATACACCTACACACAGAAATACATGCCGTGCAGAAAGTTAAAAAGCAGCTGATTTTGACGGGGCAGACACAGGAGCGATCAACTTACTTGAAGGTCAGTCCTTCAAAGACAGGTGTGAGGGACAAGTTAAAGGTCTGACACAGCGTCAAGGCTGTGTCAAAAAGTCCTGTTTGCACCAGAAGAGCCACCATCTCTTGTGAAGATGCACCTCCTGTAAGAGAAACACCAGAATCAGGATAACCTTTTAACATTAGAACCGTCATGGGGTAAAACGTGCCCATGGCTGTTTTTAACCGTACATAACAGATTTTCAATCAAATATAAAATCTCCCAATCATTGATCTTGTTGTTGAAAAAAAAAAAAAAAAAAAAAAATGTATTGTTTGCTACCGTGTTATTAAGTCTAGTGACTGTCTAAACTCTGCTGTACACATGGCAGAACATAAGACTGTCATACCAGTGATACTGATAAAAGCAATCATAATTTAAATTTGGACAAAAGCATCATCCAAAAGAAAGCATGTCCTCACCTGCGATGGTGGCTGAGGGGGGGTCCTGCTGAGCCAATGTCAGTCGACTCCGAGCGAGAACGTACTCTTTCTCCAGGTCTTTCAGCTCAAGAATGTCGATCTGTTGACTTACTGTGATCACATGACAAACATTGAAACATGCTGTATTTAAACAACACAACAACAACACTGTTTATCAGTTAATGGGCAAATAGTTTTACAAATACATTTGCAGTTCAAATGATTGGGACCAGAAAGATGTTTAATGTTTTACTAGGGGTGTGCTTTATCAATACAGTCCACAATAACACCAGTATAAGTCTCAACATGGCATCGCATGTCTTCCACGACAAGAGAAAGAGGGGCGGTTGTTGGTTCATACTGTATATGATGATTAAAATTTCAAAATTTCCTTAATTAAAATACACTGCGGAATGTTGTGTTTTCTCATTTTTGTGAAATAAAAATATTTAAATCATAAAATTCAGCTTCAATCACAGCAATAAAATACATTTTAAAGAATTTTAAAGTAGAAAACTGTTAATTGTTACGATATTTCACAGTATTGCAGTCTTTTTTTCTATATTTATGATTAAACAACTGCAGCCTAGAGGAGCATAGAAGACTCCTTTAAAAACATCACTAATCTTACTGATCCCCAAACCATTTTTAAATGAAAACAGTGAAACATACAATATTTTGATGAGAAATCAGAAATCAATTTAGCATTTCCGTTGGCTGATTCAGTTAATGACAACCTAACCTAACCCAACTGGATTCATATTGCAATGATCACCCCACATGGTTTCCATGCAGCCAGCAAAGCACACAAATTTAACTGTAATCATCTTCAATGATTGTTTGTATCAAGACTCGGGTATTAACAAGGCCAACTATTATTTTAAACGTTTTGATAGCCAAGATGTTGTCAATAGTTAAAATGAAGATTCTGCTTGAATTTCTGTGTTCTGTCGAATACGAAGGAAGATATTTTGAAAAAAGTGACATTCATACAGGTTTGAAACTCGAGGGCGAGTATTCTCACAGAATCTTCATTTTTGGGTGAACGATTCCTTTAATTGGGGGACAGGTAGTAAAATGTTTAAACGGTTGTTCACCTGTAAAAGAGTTTAACTGGTTAAAAATACTGAATTCAAAATGATCAATTTGACTACTAGCAGACACAAACAGATCATGTTTAAGTATTAGAGCGGGGGAAAACGTCCCGTCCTCACTATTTTACAGGGTGTAGAAAGTGGGAGCTATTACCTGGATTTGAAGCAAATTCTCCATCATAGTTCCTTTTTGGTGACGTGCCTGGTCGCTCGTACTGATCAAAAGTCATGATAAATAATAGGTAAGTACACGAATATACACTTTACCAAACGGTGGCATACACACAGAGTACCGTGCAACAGTCCACAAAACTCATGACATACTCGTATATCACTAAAACTCATTTCTACATATGAATGTCTACATGCATTGCTTTTCATTCTTACTGAGCTATTCTCTGACTGAACGCTTCAAATCTTCAGATGCTCACCATTGCTCCAGACGATGGCTGCACGATCCAGGCATAGTCCGGATGAACGAGGCGCAGGCAGTTGAGGGCAGCTAGATAACAGTTGACCTGCTTCTGGAGACCGCGCAGCGTTCGCACCTCGCGGCCCAGACGCATACCGTACTCAAACATCACTGTACCAGCTTAAACACACAAACAGATCAGTGCTGGCTTCAAGGACACATCCCTCCTGAATACAACAATTACTTTTATTGCTCAACTGATCAATAAATCAATAATATCTATAAAACTACAGGAGGGCTTTACTTTAGATTTTTTGTTTCCATTCAGTAATCCGAAAAAAATAAATAAATCATTGTAACACTGAACCATCAGTTGTACCTTTCCTGTAGTTGTGACGATTGATATGAAAAGCATACAGGAGCTCATAGTAATTGTGAGTCATGAGGTCCACAGCTCTTGCTCGAGACTCAATAATGCTGACCACCTGAAGAAAAAACAAGACAGCTCAATGTCTAGAGGAAGCTAAGAATTATACATTTACCAGTATTAAACTATCACTTTTAGAAACCACCTCACAGTGGTAACAATTTCAAACTACATCAAGAAGTTTGTCTAGACACACTTTAAGTTGGCTTGAGAAAGCTGTAGCAGAACGTTTGAAAAAGTATGAAACATTTGAAATAGATAGAAAGAAATAGTCAGACAACAGATGGATACCACTTGCTAGCATGATTAGAATGTCACTAGTATGATTAGCATGTTGCTAACATGTTTCTAGCATGATTAGCATGTTACTATCATGTTTGCTAGTATGATTAGCTCCTTACTAGCAAGTTGCTAGCATGATTAGCTCATTACTAGCATGGTTAGCAAGTTACTAGCATGTTTCTAGTATTAATAGCTAGTTACCACCATGTTTCTAGCATGATTAGCATGTTACTAACATGTTGCTTCCATGGTTAGCAAGTTACTAGCATGTTTCTAGTATTAATAGCAAGTTACACCCATGTTGCTAGAATGATTAGCATGTTACTAGCATGATTAGCTTGTTACTACCATGTTGTTAACATGATTAGCTCGTTACTAGCATGGTTAGCAAGTTACTAGCGTATTGCTAGCATGATTAGCATGTTGCTAGCATGATTAGCTCATTACTAGCATGGTTAGCAAGTTACTAGCATGTTTCTAGTATTAATAGCTAGTTACCACCATGTTTCTAGCATGATTAGCATGTTACTAACATGTTGCTTCCATGGTTAGCAAGTTACTAGCATGTTTCTAGTATTAATAGCAAGTTACACCCATGTTGCTAGAATGATTAGCATGTTACTAGCATGATTAGCTTGTTACTACCATGTTGTTAACATGATTAGCTCATTACTAGCATGGTTAGCAAGTTACTAACGTATTGCTAGCATGATTAGCATGTTGCTAGCATGATTAGCTCGTTACTAGCGTGTTGTTAACATGATTAGCTCGTTACTAGCATGTTTCAGGCATGGTTAGCATGTTACTGGCATGTTTCTAGTATTAATAGCAAGTTTCCACCATGTTTCTAGCATGACTAGCAAGTTACTAGCATGTTTTTATCATGATTAGCAAGTTACTAGCCTATTGCTAGCATGATTAGCATGTTCCTAGCGTGATCCGAGCACCGAGTTTAGAGTCTGTAGCGTTAAAGCTATAGGAGGAGTAGCGTTTAGAAATTTTAGTCTTAGAAGAAGAATAAGTTTAAGTAGCATTTCAGTAACAGATCAGTAAGTTTGCTTTCTCAAGCCAACTTAACAAAATTATAGTGCATATTATATTTTATAAAACTAGTCCTTCATTCTGTCATGTTTGAAGGTTGTCGTAAATTACATTAAAAAGCTACACCTCCACTTTGCGTAGTTGTTAAGTTCATGTAATGGATAGGATTATGGATGTAGAATATGTTCATGCAGAAGTTGTGCTTTATAAGCACTAAAAAAAACGGCCAAAACATTAATAATAGGCAACAAGTTAATAGTCAGAATGCTAAAACTTTAGAGGCTATGTTAAATGAAATAAGACTAAACCCATAAAAGTATGTTTCAACAAAAGATAATAAATAGCTGTAAGGCTCATGAGAGTATTTTTACCTACCTCATCATGCAAATTAACAAACGGGAACTGGACGAGATCCCTGAGTTGAGCTCGCTCGCACAAAACCACCACCAGCTGTCGGAGACAGTCCAGCTGCCTGCAACCACAGACAACACTGAGAGCCTGCGCATGTCAAGTCAAGTCACCTTTATTTATATAGTGCTTTTAACAATACAGATGATGTCAAAGCACTCCGCATCAGACAGGAGAACAGTGTCAGTAATGTATAACGACAAGATTAAACACTCAATTTCAGCTAAACACTGTGGAAGAGAAAATGATGTCAGTGCACTGTACCTGCTAGAATCGGGGTTCTGTACCAGGGCCTCGTATGCCTGACTGTTGTGTCCAAGATCCAGATGATGCTTGAATATACGAGTCCACAGAGCAGCCTGCAATACAGGTGTCAGATGTTTAAACAAAGAAAGATACTGGGCACTCCTGTAGCAAGGGGTGTAATATTTCACTCACACACTCGAGGTGTATAATGTGTTTATATAGCGCTTTTAACAACACAGATCGTGTCAGAGCACTTAACAGTATTAAACAGGAGAACAGAGTGTCAGGAACGCAGAATTTAAAGGTGATTATTTATAGATTATTATAGAATTGAAAAGCTGTATTAGTAGTTGCATGGCATAAGATTCAGTTTAATGGACTTCATTTGCTTTTCTTTAAAACTTTTCTTTCTTTCTTTAAAACTTATTTTAATTGGAAAAATCATTAATCTTTAATGTGATTTAGATGAATAAACCATAACAACAACAACAACACGAGGAATAAACAACTGAATTACTGTAACGAATTAAACATTCTCCAAACAAACAAACAAGTGTTGTTACCTGGCTTCTCTCATCGTTGGCAGCTTCAGATATTGCCAGCGTAGCCAAACTAATCACAAGCTCCGGCAAACCGATATCTTCCAGTAACCTCAAAACCTGAACAAACACACACTTAGAACCAATACATCCTCCTTTAGATCCTGAATCATTTCAACAGTCGGTCCATCGAACACATGCATACTTTGTTGTAATAAAGCAATCGCGGGGCGGTTGTAGCAGCCGTCTCTTCATCTGAACCCGTGAGTTTCATTAAAAACTCTTCTTTATCCACCTCAGCGGCTGCTTCCTGGAAACACTGCAATGCCTAAAAACACATATCCACACATGACCAACAGGAACTGACATTTTCAGAGGAAAACCAAACCATGGCATTAAATGTGAAAATACCAAACGTAACAAAAACTAACTCAAAATGGTGCAATATAACATAAAAGGTTAAAACGGATAAGAAAAAAATGTTTTAATGATATACTTGTTTTTTCTAAATATAAAGATTTAAGCAGTGGCTTTTTATTCAAGCAAGTATTTCATACAGAACATAGATACAGCATTGCATCTTTCAACATACCTTCTGAGGTTCATTCATGTTTTTAATGTTTTAACTGAAGTAAAGAGGATGAGACGATGCACATGGCACTGAGAAGGCTACTCAGGTCAAACATGAAGTTCTTACCTTCTGGCCCTCACCGCTGGCCAGATAGCACTGACCCAAAACGAAGCGATAGGATCCCACATTCACCTGGCACCAGGGCCCGACTAACCGAACGTATTCCTGTATAAAGCCAGTGACAAAAATATTCACATTTTCTGCACTTTTTTTTTCCCCCAAAGCAATTTTTTTTTCATTTCAAATAAAACAAAAACACACATTCTCTAATCTGAAGACTGTAACTAACACTTCATTATCAGAGTTCCTTCATAATCAGGACCAAATACAATCTGGCAAATCATTTCTGTGGAAGTAGGCAGGTGATAACTGGAGTCTCACCTGCAGCTGTGCATACTGACAGTTCACCATCAGGCATTCAGGTAAGAGGAAACTGGGATTGCTGGGCCAGCTAGCGGAGCGATGCAAGGCCAATACGGATTATCAAATTTGGCTGATACCACATCACACCTGGCTGAGAAATTACTCCCAAAAGATCAAACAGTCTTTACAAAAAGTAGCTTCTAAGTTTATTTTTCACCATAATTAATGTCATTTATGCGTTAAATTAACAGCCCTTAATATACACACACACACACACACACACACACACACATTTTGTTATTGTACACATCCAGAGGATACAGAAACTGGCAGAGCAGTGTCAGGACACTGGAGATCATTTGTGGCCAGTGCAACGTAACCTGATTGCCCTCCACATCCTGCTGTGAGAAGATCTGAGTCATGATGGCTTTACGGGCCACATTCTGGTAGAACAACTCCACCACAGTTTGAGGATTCAACACTAAAAACAAGAGAGAAAAGCACATGACAGTCAGCATTCTCGTCAGCATCAACTGTCTGATGCGAGGCTCATCTCACCTGATCTACAGGATGCAGGAGTCGTGGAGTCAGACAGCTCCAAAACAGACAGGTGCTGAAGATCAGTATTTCTAAAGAAAGACATGCACGAAATGTCATTAAATAAACCCAGGAACAATTAACAAGTCCATGTATTATCTCTTATTTAAAACAAACAAATACAATGATATTATAAAAAAACACCAGGGCAGTAAGAAGTGTTTGATCGATCCTTGCGACAGCCTCTGATGTGATTTTGAGTAGTGTTGGTGAAATGTGTCAGAAAGTGGACCGGGCCATGTGGCGTGTGGACTCACAGTATGTCGAGGGGAACAGATGAGGACAGCGTCAGGCTCATCTGTTTGAGCAGGTGATAGGTGCTCAGCAGACTAGAGCATCGAGGAATCAAGTCCTGCTGCAGCTGCAGCAGCTGAGAACTGCCTGGAACAAACAACTGTACGAAACGAGCAACTAATCACGAGTGCAGAGGATAGGGACAGGGCTTTAAAAATTATGCTAGCACTTTATTTCGATGGTCCACTTTAGACAATCTACTAACAGCAAGTAACTTTGCAACTACAGGTCAACTAGCAGTCATTAGAGTATTACTAGGCCGTCTGCTTAACACTTTATTCACACTTTCGATAAAAATATAGCATATTTGATTTTTCTCATAATTAACAATATGTTTTAAATAAAATGTGCTCATCAGTGCATGTCTTATAATTAAGTAAGAATTTTTTGCTTTTTTCTACCCTAAAAGACATCATTCTTGACAGTTGAAGTCACAAACAGCCCTAACTGAGACACGTGCATGTGTCTACTCACATTATCTCCCATTCGCAGGTACATCTGCTGCAGAATGAGCAGGTCTCTGCAGATCAGGGTTCGGGTCATAGCGGTCTGACACGCAGCCTGACAGACGAGACTAGCAGCCACACTGCTGCCGTAGAGCTGCGAGAGGCTAATGCGTACTCTCAGGGACTGAGCTGCACAAGAAAAGTCCGAACACGCATGTTAAAGAAAGAGGTCATGCTTGTATAGATTTTACCTCTAGGTCTGCATTAAAAGTCACATCAGACCAGTCAAATCTATTAGAAGGGTTGTATATCTTGTATATCAAGAGAGAGCCTCAAAGCGTGATCCTCACTTTCAATTGGGGTTGCCAACCGTCCTGTATTAGCCAAGAGCGTCCCATATATTGGACTTAATTTATATATCCTGTACATTAGAGTGATGCTATATGTATGGACTGTATGTATTTTTCAGTCCCGCTCCCACAAAAATATATATTATTTTCTCCCGCCCGCAGTATTCAAGTATTGTCCTGCTCCCGCCCACAAAAGCCTGCAGGTAAGTAGTTTTATTTTCACTGCTGCTTCCCTCTACTCTATTATTTGTTTCGCTAGCTTCCCTTTTGAATATAAATGATAAAAATATAAAAAGAAACGGAAAATAAAAATGTTTCATTTTATTTGAGTCTAATTAAATGGAATGATGAACTTGGACACAAACTAGGAGCTTTTCAGAACATAGAAATACAGTCCGAACGATTAGAAATAGGCTAATAATTTTGCAATGAAACAAAATAACAAACGTTGTAAGCGATTATTTTTAAAACGATTATTCGGGCAATTATTTTATTGAATAGTCGACTATTCCAACGACTAATTAGATTAATTATCTAACTACTATTTTTCTGTTGCATGATAAAAAAAAACAAAAAAAAATAAAATCACTAATTGTCCCAAAAGATTAAATCGACGCCTTGCTGCAGGCCTATGAGCGATCCTCTGCCTGTCGCTTCAGACTCACTAATGCCGTCCATGTTTTGACTTCAGTAAATCAGTTTTAGTGAATGGGATTATATTTCCAACATCCAGCCATGAATGAATTATTCATTACACAACAAGATTATTCACTGTAGAACCCTTCCTGAGGTGTATATAAAGGCGTACCTGTGGGTCTGGCGTCGGTCTCCGCGTCAGCCTCCAGATCCAGTTCTCTCAGCAGCGCGTTTATTGCAACAGTAGGGTTACTGATGTCTTGCATTTTGTTTGAAACGTCTTGAATCACGTTCCCACTGGAGGAAATACATCACTTTAGACATCAAGCTGATACGCGAGACCGCGTTAAATCAGGTATGAGACGGATACTGACTCGTCACTCGCCAGAAGACCCTCCAGCACTTTTTCTGACACTTTCTCTGGAGACAGGAGGTCCTCGAGGGCTTTGTCCATCTCATAGGCCATGTCCTCTGGAAGAGACTCGTTCACTATGCGGAGACACTGAACGAGCTGCAGGACGTCACGGCTCAGGTTTGAATCTAATAAAAGACCTCCATTAATGATGACTGAAAGTGGGCAGATCATGGCATTAATAAGCATTAAAAGGAAATAAAACAACAAGACTCTCCCCAGCTCAGCAAATGATTCATTACAAGACAATCCATAACTCATATGCCACTCAAGTCAATTGAAATGTTCCCAAAGTGTGCTGTTCTAGTCTCTTATTGTGTGATCTTTCACCTGCTGGATGATTCGTCACTATCACTAGCTGATGTACACAGCCACCCATTTTGATGCACATTTTGAAATATTGAATTTTTACAAATCTAGGGTTCTGCTGTAAATAGCTATTAATCTAAAATGTATAAAAAAAATAAAGAACCGCGCACACAAAACAAACAAGTAGTGTCTCGAGACATGCTTACCCTCAGCGATAGGAGTCTCGTCTTCAGAAAACAGGTATTCATCTGAGGACAGGTAAAGATGGTCGATAGCAAAGCAGGGTAACAGGAAAGACACAAAGCCCTAGGAGAGCAGAGGAAAAAGATTACTGCCCAACCAATACATGACCGGGGCTGATGTTTGCATTTTTTTTTTTTTAATATATTGGCATCGGCCCTTAGGTTTTCGACTGGAGAGAACCAAAATCAGGACTTTTATTTGAATGCTGCTGATAACCGCATCAGATGCTCATTTTAATAATAACGGTGGCACAGGCTATAATAGAACATAAAACATGATATCATTTTACCGCATTTTAATTGAATATCTAATAAAGATTTAATTCCACAAATATCATATCCTCAAAAATGTGTTTTATTCTACATTTAATGGTGATTTTATTTTAGGGGATTTATTTTAAATGTCAATGGAGGCATGTGAGAACCATTTCTAATCACAGAATATTACTGCCCTACATCCAGTGCCATATTTACTGGACACTACACTTGTAACTGAACTTTGACATAATAGGTCACTAAATAACTCTTAATGAACAGACATATTTACATTTAGGAAGAGACAGGTTTGCAATATATTTAGTTCACCAATCGTTAATATTAAATTATTAAAAGTGGTTTGAACGAATGATTTAATATCTCACTCATGAATACTCCAGTTCTTTCATTTCTGGATGAATCAGCTTTTTTAAACCAATCTCGAATCAACCACAAATCAGTTTTTCAACAGCCATCTTCTTCGATTTTTATTAGATACGGGGCGAATCATTGTCATTTAAAAAAGGTTAAAAATGCGCATCTCTAGTGCAACTATATCAGTATTTCACCAGGCTGAATGAATGCATGCTTTTATTCTCTTCACAGTTCAATTAGATCAACACGATCATGTTGAATCACCCCAACCAGTTTACCTTAAGAAGATGGAAGTACAGCGCATACGGTTCATCAAAGTTGTTAGGCTGCATTAATTAGATCAGCCGGAACCGGGAACACTCTCCTTAACACACGGTGTACTCGTTACATCGAAAAAAGAATGGCCTCTACGCTAATATTAGTCTGTCTCTCTCTTATTCTGTTCCCAATTGGGTCCCAATTGCTAGATGGGGAATGAACTCAGCGCTCTGATTGGTCGAACTCCTCTTTCATTGCTGTTGCTTGATTTAAGTACAGTGCGAGCACAAATGCATCACCAGGTTTTTGCGTAGTTTAGTGACAAATTGTACCAGTGCACTCTGTCCAAATGAGTACCCGCTACACATAATGCATTGTCCCTTATCTGACACTAATTCAGGTCCTGACGTTTCTTCTAATGAGCTCATGATATGGTTTGTTTAATTAGGGAGACACACAAAATGTGCAGCTCTGGGGGGCGGCCGGGACCAGGGTTGAGAAACACCGCCCTATGAGAAAATAGCAGTATAATAAAAACAGTACGTGTAAAAACCAATGGTTTCTATTTACAATAAGTGCCATAGCTATAGATTCTGCTCACATTGTTAAAATAGCAGGCGTTTCTGCTGTTTATACTACTATAAATAGGGGCAATTCTCTGCACCCTGACCCTAACAATATTCCAGTTGATAACAAAAAAAGAAGCAGAACGTGTGCTGAAGAAGATTTCATTAAAGGAAGTCTCTCGGCTGCGAGGCTGGGGTCTGGTACCTTCTTGAGGACGCAGACCATGGCTGTGGCAGGGCTGATGTGCAGGGCAAGGGGCGTGGACAGCACATCCTGGTACTGCAGGCAGCAGGCATAAAACTTGGACCAGAATTCCACCTGCAGCAGACGGTAGTCCTCCTGACAGAACTCGTACTCGGTCACGCTGCCCTGAAGCTGAAAACAAGGTTTAGTGTAACAGATGAAGACATGTGCGCGCAGCGGAGAAACCGCACCAGCTTACCTCATTCTCCACGGTGACCGTCACCTCTTTCTTCAGCTCCTCCCACGACAAGTCCGAAAACCGCTCTGTACCTCGTTTGTAAATCTGGACAAAAGGAATTAATGTATTTAAGATCATCAAAGAGATAAAATTATAAATGTTTCTGTGTTTTATTTTTGGTTTTGTTACCCAAAGAACTAAACAGCTTAGCAAACAGCTGTTTTCATTTTTCCTCAAGTGAACTAACCCTTTCATCGCTTTCTCAGAATCAGAATCAGCTTTATTGCCAGGTATGTTTACACACGAGGAACGCTCCACAGCGCAACAGAACGACGGTGACAAGATACAGGTAATAAAAAGAACAATATGCAGATATACAAAATAGTGTACAAAATAGCAAAAACACATATTATAGACATTGTCTCTTAATTCACGAGATCACGCAGTACTTCAAAGCATCTGTGTCACATGTCCTGTGTGAAATACAGGAGTTAAGGATCGACCAATAACCCGCCGATCTGAACATGAATACATATGTGTGTGTGTGTGTGTGTGTGCGCATGATCTATGAACTATATTCACAGGAGAAAAAATAAGATATCTGATTTTCTGCATTTAAAATGCATAAAATGCATAAAAATGCATTTCTCAGTTTTTTTGTCCAAAATGTTGCGTTTCTGATGAAACCTATCTGCATTCATATATACACAAATATAATATGTTCATATATTCAAATATGAAAATCATCAAATATTCTGGGGTTGGCTGGCAACCTTTTTCTGTTTTTCTGTCGACAAGGAATGAGCTAAGTTGAAATGGAAGTACACGGAGAGGTTTACCTGTAAAGCTTTAATGATGGCTGAGGCGGTGAAACGTAGAGGTGAAAAAAGGACATCCAGATATATTTCCTGTTAAAAGAAAACACTGTTTAAAGCAACTCAATACGGCACTCGCCAGCTTCAAGGATTCGCATTAAAGCAAACGCTCTTACCCGTGGGTCTTGGTCTTCACCAACCTGGACTTCCTCCTCTGGTGACGGCTGGACAAACACCTGGTTCCACATGCATGTTGTGTTGCTAAATGATTAAACACAAGAGGAAAATCAGGAAAAGGCAGAAAATATGAACCGATTCAGATTTCATTTGTTTTTGTGTTTACCTCAGAAAAAACGAGAAGTAAATAAAACCCAAAAGAGAGGCGAGTGATACACAAGTAATTCATCACAACATGCAGTTTTTAAATGATTAAGGTTGTTTATTAAAGCAAAAGAGTTATCTAACACTAACCGGGCCAGCGTGAAGATGTTTCTGCCCCTGAAGTTACTGACCCCAAATTAAAGTCTTTGTTTAAACTGTCAGTTACTCCGCTGCTTCTCCGTTTAATGAGAAACTGCACTTTAACATTACAGGGTGGATGCGTACAAACACTGCCAACACACTTTATTTTCAAACAACAAGTGAATTTGCATCCAATGACCCCTTTAACATCACAACTCCGATATGCAAATTATTAGGCTGTGTCTTGATGTCGCTTTACGTTAAAAATGATTTCCTTCATCTTAGTTTAATCAGACCGTGTATTACTCACTGCTCGAAGCTGATGTACTTCACCACAGTCTGGTTGTCATTATCCAGCCAAACAGCCCAAATATCCGTCGCCGTCAAGACAAAGTCCACCAGAGTCTCCTGTCCCACACAAACACACAAACCGGTGAGCGTACTTCCAACACTTAACTACTCCATGTTTACTGGAGGCTTGTGTGATACGGTCATTTGTCATAACGTCATATCGCCCGCCTGTGAGATATTATGTTGTATGGGTGGGGGCAAGAAGAAGAGACATTTATCTTGTCACAGGCTATTTAAAACCACTCGTGCGTGACAGAGAGGAAGGGGGAAAGGCAATCAGTGATATCTGGCATGACGAGGGGTTTTCATTGCGCTCTGTGCACCACCTCGAAAAAACCGACCATTTCAAGCATAAGCGTGTCTCGTAGACCGGGTTAGAAATGCGTGAGAAATGGTGTCTAGTACGCGCTCGGGGAGGCAGATGGGATGCCGTCGAGCTGCCAAACATGTAGGGCCCACAGACTGGGGTCCATTTCCTTTGTAAAATGAGCTGGGCAGCCGACAGCATGTCCCTGGTTCAGTTCACGGGGGATGTGTGTCGCCCTAATCGAGCGCAGCCAATCTGAATAGGGGCTTCGATGACGATTTGTGTATGACATCACAGTCATACTGTCTGAACGAACCAGGACAAGAGTGTTCCCCAGTTGCGGCAGGAAAACATGGTAAGTGAGCCATAGTGCCAGCATTTCCAGGCAGTTGATGTGCAAGCTGCTTTCTGCGTCTGACCACAGGCCAGTGGCACCCATGCCTTCAACCAGTATTGCAGCGGTCGTGTTAGTAAGAGGCCGAACCGTAGCACTGATGAGGCTGTGGCCATTAGACTTTCAGGGGATGAAGCGGTGCGATCCTGAAGGAGGCTTAATGTGCTATGGTCGCAGCATCTAATTTCTTGTGATTATCGTCTTTTGATTACAGCGATGTCTCTGCATTTAATAAATAGTTTAATCTCATTATCAAACAGCAGAAGAGAGTGATGGTGATGTATAATGTCCAGTGCTTTGCTACAATCTGTATTGGTAAAAGCACTATATAAATAAAAGTGATTGATTGATTGATTGAGAGAGACGGTAGCTTTGCCGTGAGTGGGCGTGGTTTTAGCGCCGCGAGCAGACACGCCCCAGTGCTTGGCTTATTTATTTATTTTCAAGATTTTGATACCTTAAAGGTGCTCTATGCGATCTTGCAAAACACTATGGGTACAGGACGTACACCAAACAAAAACAAACTTCAGCCAACCAATCAGCAAGAAGAGGTGGAGTTTAACACGCATTAAACCACACCCCCTCTTGCTGATTGGTTGGCCGAAGTTTGTTTTTGTTGTGGTGCCCAAAATGTTTGTTTGGGTATTGCAGCCTCTGTGTTGTCTTTCGAGACTGGTTTTTCCCAGTGTATTCAGAGAGCAGACAGCAAGACGATCAAGGGGCGATGCATACGGTTTGAGACAAAAATAAAATCGAGCTAAAATCCTGCAACGCGGCATAGAGCACCTTTCATTTATTTACTTCATGTTGTTTTTTCAGCATAAAAATTTGGCAAGGTGGTTAATTTTTTTTGTGGTGTGACAAACTCAGAACACACTTAATGTGACTTTACACTGACTTTAATAGAATAAGCCAAATTTTGTACACAATACTACAGTCTAGCGACACAACCCTAGTTTACCGTACTGATCTTTACCTCCTTTGTAAACTGTGACGAGATGTGATCCAGGCTGTAGCGATTGTTGTCACTGGCCACAAGCTGCAGCACACAGAACTGACTGCCTTTGGGCACCGCGAGGTAGATGGCCAGACACAGGCCGGTGGAGGAGGAGAAGAAGAGGCGGAGCTTATGAGCCTGCGCTGGAGAAGCCTTCACCTCTCCACGGCCCGCGGGCATATAGTCCAACATATCCGTCACCAACAGACACATCTGATGCTAACAGACGAAACATGAACATCACTGTGAGAGGCATGCAATTACAGAATCAACTCTCCTCTCCTCTCCTCTCCAAACTGACCTTAAACGACCACATGCGCAGCTTATGATCCTGACACAGAGCAAAAATGAACGTGTCGTCCTCCAGCTGGTGGACAGCCAGACTGATGGCCAGGTCAGAAACGCTCTGATCTCCCCTGTGAATGGATGCTCGGGTCAAACCACATTTTTGCTCTGGGTTGTATTGGATTCAATCAATATCTAACATATAATATATTAGGCAAAATAAATAAAATACCTGATGGCAGTGGGCATCCAGCCGGCCAACCGCTGCATCATCGAACTCTGTTTCAACTCCAGAATGGACACAGTCCCTTCATAACAAGAAAGTGGAAATATGATTTTCTACAAACACTTTACTCCAAACAAAGATTAATTGTCATCATTTACCATCAGATCACTCTAAACGCATAAGACTTCTAATCAACGTCAAAATGATAATGGCAATTTTTGTCTATTCATTAAAAAAAATGCCATGCAACCAAAACTTTCGTTAAAAAGTCCAAACGGAGTTGGATCTCTGCCTCACATCTGACTTGGAACCAGATCCCCGTATCCACTCTATTTGTGCACATCATAGTCTTATCCAATTAAAGTTCACTTACAGAATTTACTGGACAAAAGTGAGGTTGGCAAAAATTAAGCCTGATATAATTTTGGTGTCCCTTTACCTTAATTTATCTGCACTCTTTTTAAATTCTCTCAACACAAGGGCTTCCCATCATGTGTGAACAATTCCTTTAAACCAGCATTCCCTGACCTTGTTCCTGGTAGCACACACATTTTCCAACTTTTCTAATCAAACGCGACTGGAACGACTCATCAGCCGTTAGCAGAGACTCCAGGACTAGAATAATATTGGTCAGATAAGGGCAACTGTTGCTGTGCCTCCAGGAATAGAGTAGGGAAACACTGCTGAAATGTACCAAGTTTATTTGATCCTTTCTGATATTCTTTAATTGTTTAAAAAAGACAGAAAAGTTTCTTTATGAAAAATCAACTACGGAAATAAGTAAATGTAAAGGCCTGATGAGATTTCTGATTGTACAGACACACACACACCATCTTGATCATGAGCAGGCAAGGTGACTACAGTAAGGCCTCCGGAGGGCGAGGCGAGAGCGAACACTGCCTCCCCGTGATGACTGATCCAGGCGGCCGACGTGGACGGAGCGGTCACCGCTGTTCCTTGTGCAAACGGGAGCACGTAACTGTGAGCCGGTTCATTTAAATTCAGCTTTCCGATGTCTGTGAAAATGGACTGCATCTGGAGCTCAGTGACCAAATCCTGTAGAAGACGAGTCTGTTAGACCGTATAGAGTACACAGATCACAGAAGAAATATCATCACATCAAAATTCAGTCAGAAAGTTGTAATCTTCTGTAATGCATGGAGGTATGCTTCTATTTCAATGCATTTATTTCTCTGTAATAGATTTCATGACATAGTCAATCTATGCATTTATTCTGAAAATGTACAAAAAGACTTTATATATAGTAACTTAAATGCTTTTAAAATGAAAAGTACTTCACAGTGTTGGATTTTTCTCTTTATTTGCTAAATCACTGATTTTGTAAAAGCACACTAATCTTATAGATTAACGTGAAATATGGCAACCGTTCTCTTGCAGCTCTAATCAGACGTCACGTTTCGGTTGCTGTTTTATTAAACAGTGGTTTATCTTGTTATACTGTAAATAACTGACACAACTCTCGTGGCAAGGCAAAAAACGAAACATCTCATGCCTTAGAAGCCAAAAGTTGAAGATGGCTTCACTGATTGGCTTTGAATGAATACTTCTCAGTATCAGTGTTTGATTTCTCACTGAACATTTCCATAGAAACCATCCAAATAATCCAGTAAATAAAAGTAAACTATGGTGTTGTGGTTGAAATGGCACCAATACTGTACGACAGTTATATTTTGTATCAAAAGTAATATTGTGATCTCACATTAAATATTACGACGAGTTTTAATTCTTTTATTAGTGGTTAATTCAAAGAGTTACCAGATGAGTCATATTTTTAAGCTATTTTCATTCTTATAGTTTAAAGGTCTGGGTGTGTGACACGGACCAAACAGTGATTTTGAGACCTATAAAGAAGGTTGAAAGTCATACAAATATTAAATATATCTCAATATTTGAATTTAAAGCCCATATCAGCCAATTCCAATATCAGTCCAATAATATTGTGCATCACTACTTATTATCGTTATTGAAAAAAATCTTATTTTCTGTTAATATCACACTGAAGTGAACGCGGACACTCACGCTGCGGTACATGCGGCTCGGGTGCGGCAGCAACAGGCGATGAACCGACTGGCTGGTGACGATCAGGATAATCACGTTGTTGAGGGTCTCTTGTACGCACACTCCTCCAGGCAGCAGGAGACAGTTTGGGATGTGCAGCCGGACAGCATTATTGAGAAGATTAGTGTCCAGTGACTGCTCAACAAACTGAACCGTGTCCCCCGAGGTGGACCTAAAAAATAAGACACATGCTGAAGTCAATATACTTAAAATCACACAGAGGAGGTCAATGATTTCAACGATAAGAATAACTTCATATTTATCATCTTATTTAGGATACACCATTATGTTAGAAAAACGTTCGGTTGACGCAGCAAACCTTCTGACGTGACTTTTTAAAGACGAGACGCAGAGACAAGCAGGACTCCTGAGAGATTGAGGTGTTTTGTTGTTGAATGTATTAATGAACAGAGCAGAAGTGATTTACTCCCGGCATCTGAGTGACTGAAGACGCGGAGGATGAACATTACGTTTGGTTCTGAAGGGAAACGCCCCCTTGATCAACCGAAATGTGTTTATGTTCGAGAGAATCATTCATGATCCAGCCTCACCTACAGAAGCAGTGAGTTTAATGTCTTTTAATGAATCTTCGCAAATCTCCTTTCCTATTAATGTGCTGATTAGCATGTTTCACTATGAATACGGCTAAAAAAAGATCCTCCGAGAGCGCCTTGGAAAAGAGGGGCGGAGTCAGCGGAGCTGGTGAAGATTTAAAGGGGAAGTACACAGAAAAGAGCCGTTTCTGGCAGGGGAAAATGAGCGTTTTTGAGAAACAAACTTTCCATTAAGACCCTAAAGAATCATATCAGCTTGTGAAAAATTGGCTTTGTATGACTCCTTTAAATGATGACAGAATTGGTGTTTCCGCGTGAATGATTCCTTTAATAGGATTATGCACGCTGCGATTATGAGCTTCATTGCATTATTTAGAAGAACTGCAGTGACATGAGGTAAAATCTAATTGCAATACTGTAAAAGTCTCAAATGATAACATGTCAAGTATAGACTAAAGTCAACTTCAGTAAAGGTTTCTAGAGATGTTCCAACGGATCCTCATCAAACCTGTCAGAAAGAGATTATCTCTGAGCAATCAAACATTTCTATAGAAACTATAAATACAGTTACAGTTGTAGCAAAAGAGAGTCCGGAGAGTATGAAAGGGTTTATGGGAGAGCTCTCACCAGTGGATGAATCTGTTGCTGGTGACCGAGAGGAGCTTCCCGCTGTCCTCGTATGAGAATCCCCCGGCACTGTCTGCATACTTCACACCTCCGGAGGGAAGTCCAACACCTGCCGGACATACGGACAACACCACGCTCAATACATGCAGCACAACAACTAAACTCTGCACACACTTCAGTCAAGTTATATTTCTGACCATCTTAAAAACTTTTTGGCAGAAATGTATAATGTTTTCATCCTTTTAATGCCAAACCTCTGCTAAATAGAACGGGACCCCATTATATTACCACGATTCTCCTACTTCTATTTGTGATCTTTTTAATAGCTTTAATGAATTATCAATTATTGTATTATCACGTAGGTAAAAATGTAGTGACATGGAGGAAAGGCTGTCATATCTTTGCAGTATATGACTTCAAAGAAACTAAAACAATGGCTATTTCTCTCTCTTTATTTGGCTTAAAGATTGTCAAACGCTAAAATCAGATCATTTTTAATTGTTAAAAAACGCCATTATTTTATCTGAAAAAGTTTAAGTATATTTTTTGACATTATAATTTAGTCTAATATACTATATCATGGTGTGTGTGTATACAGTATTTAAATTGCATTCTTTGAGGGTAAATAAAGAGAAATGTGTTCACTGTAATGCTATATACTGTAAGCTTCACTGCTATGTGTAATAAAGCGTGGTACTTGTCCTAAACACGAGTAAAATTACTGTGGATTAATAAAACGTTAACGTTTCTCTGAATGCATGCGGATTTCCACAACACCGGCTGACGCTGTGGCCCGCTCTTTACATTTACCGTACTACATATAGACGTTCGCCCTTAGAAACACAGAACTAAATCTTCAAAAGAAATGGGGAAAACTTTAATTTTAGAAAAACGTGGCACAGTAGGAGATACTGGTGTTTTATACGCCCGTTATTCAGCGCTTGCTCTGAGTCTGCCGCCTCGCGACGCACGCGCTGCGCGAGACAGTCACCGTTCATTCGCGCGTTTATTCTACTCTAAACACATCTGGCTACAAACGCCGTCTCGAAAACAGGTCAGAATGAAAAGGCGTTACCCAGATTCAGTGTGATCTGTCTGAATCGTACAACAGACTCTCTTTCAAAGCCGCAGATCTCTATATAACTCCTTTCTAGCACACCCGCCATCTTCCCGCGGTGCACCCTGGGAGAGAGCGCCGCGCTTCCGCCTTTCAAACACTTAAAGGGCCAGTGACCGCTACTTCGTTGTCTTCTTCTTCTTCTTGGTATTTTATTGGCAGTTGAAAAACAACATAATTGTGTATTACCGCCATCACTGGCATGAGTGTGGATCAAAATGATTACCTCCCTTCCCAATTCTTAATTTTTATTATTTTATTCTTACAGTTTTTCCCAATTGTTTCCACACATTTTTCTGAAAGCATGCCTCATGTTATCAGAACTCTACACACAATAAAAACACCCACACAATGGGCAAAACCCTTCAATTCTCCTGCAGAATCAAACTTTACTTTCAAAACAATGTAATTTCTTCTCAAAATGGTATTGTTTTCAAATGACACACACAATCCATCACATGAACAGACATTCATAAGAAGCAGTTGATCACTGATGTGCTGAATGTAAAACAGTATGAGCACTTCTTCTCCGTTCATCATAATGACTTCCTGTAAGCCTTTTTTTTTTTGTTCAGTGTTACTCTTTCTTCAGACAGTGCATAGACCTGCAGAAGCGCACTGTAAAATATTTCAGAATATCGTTTTTATACAAAACACACAAATACACGGTAACAAATATATTTTACTGTATTTTTCCCACAAAAACAATGTACGCAGTGTTCATCCCAACCAACACAAAGTTGCAAAAAAAAAATTGGGTCTGACCACAGCTCCTCATCCTCATCACACGCAGTGTTTGCTCTGGAGGAGGAAATATCACCTAGCCATGAAAAGCATCAGCTGCTGTATCTCCACATGCTTCTTCCATAGCTTGGAGAAGAGGTACACGTGTGTGTGGATTTCAGTCAGACACTTCCCATCTCCAGGCAGAAAAAACAGAGAAATGAAGAACAGAGAATATGCTAAAAAAGGGGGTCGGTGCATCAGATACATAGACATTGTGTGTCAAGTACAAGTCATTGTGTGGAAACAATTGGGAAAAACTGTATTTTAATTTATTTTATATTCTCTCCCACAAATTCGTTATTTTAAGAAACTGAAAAATAATATTATAACATTCATATCCCAAGTTATTTTGTAAAATATATCTCAATATAACCTGATTTCACATTTCATTTTTATGTGTCTCGTTCTGATAAATCTCATGTCAAATCTCATCCTTGATTCAACTATTTCATCTCTTCTGTTACTCCCTGCATTTCTCATTCTTTCCTTAGAATTCTATAAAACCTTTTGCTCTTTATCCCATTCTTCTTTCTTCAGTTTTTTCCTAATACAGTTTTTCTCGATTGCTTAAACACCATAACCAATCTTTTGAACTAAATTTTCACAACCATAATGCTATAACCATGCATTATGAACACGAGTCAGATTTGGTGAACTGTAACTGTAAAACTCTACACAAATCTTACGCCATGAGCTCCTTTAGAAACAGCTGCGTACCTAACTAGTCTTCTAACACGCTACAATCCATCACGATCCCTAAGATCTCAAAACTCTGGACTGTTGGTA
>JAUMHP010000084.1:14672309-14725925 GCA_032361065.1 Enteromius trimaculatus | reverse complement strand
CACACACACACACACACACACACACACACACACACACAGACACAGATATGATTAATTTCTTTCCCTAATTGCATCGACTGCTTTGAAATATGAGACGCCGATGTTTGAGGAGGTTAGGGCACAGAATGGGACACATGCTTATTTAATAGCTCTTTTATTTATAGGTTTATATGTTTAAATATGCTTTATTTTTTAAGATTGAACAGATTAACAGTTTTTAGACGCCAGTGTTTCCTGTCGTAGCTTTGCAAAGATCTATATCTTGTTATGATGCTTCCTCAGAAAGATCTCAGAGTTAAAAGGGGTGTTAAAATAAAATGATTATGATCTTAATTCAAGAGCTAAAGTCTGACAGTAGTCAGCGTTGAGTTATGTAATGTAACAGTAACCCGCAGGCTTTAAATGCGGCGAAATGTTTAACTTCTAATTAACTTCTTAACTAATTTCAGAAAAGAAATCAAATCAGTTACATTACTTTAATAGAGTAACTTACGTATGACAATTTGAATAGAGCAACATCTGTAACCTACATCACAAGTAACCTGTCCAACACGGCGTTGAGTTTGTGGAAGACGTTTCTTTAAAGACATGCGGAGATGAGTCTCGCTGAAATTCAAGGAAAGACACTTATAAACAAATGTCTTTTGTGATTGTGTAATCACGGTTAGATTACATAATTTAATAATCATTTATTAAACTGTAATAATACCCAGTGTGTTACAGACCATTTCAGATGACACTGGGGGCAGAGAGAGTGCACTTTAATTGAAGACACTGTCAGCTGTTTGTTCTGGCGCTCGTCTCTAATGCTTACTCCAAAGCACAGTCTTCTATGCCATTTTGCTTAATTAATACATATATAAATACTTTTTTTTTTTTTTTTTAAACATAATGTGTTTGTACTAATACATAATAAAAATCCACAGTGCACACACAGTATGTATACAAAAATCTTTTTGCAGCCCTAATAACAACCAATATCTACAAACGAGCAAGTAGTTATCAGTCCTACATTAAAATGCTACTCATAGAGTTTAAGTCATTTTGAAATTTCAGTGACTTTGGTCGAATACATGTTGAGTTTGTGAAAAAAAAAAAAAGATAGAAATATGTACGTGTTTGATCCATGAATGAGGTAGTAATGAACACTAGCTCGAGCTAGTAAATGCTCACTTATAGTAAGTGTAAATGCTTATACTGTGTCCATGAAGGACTTTACTCTGTTGATTATGATTTTGTGGTGTTGAGTTACTCGTACACACACACACACACACACACACACGCGCGCGCGCGCTTCATAAATTGGCATTTGACATGTGAAACGTCTTTTACAACACCAGAACAACAACTGGCTTTGTGATGGGCTCTCGAATCGTTCAGTATAACGATCTGGAGTGTGTTTTCTCTCCGTGTTTGACCTTCAGCGGTGGATAAAGGTTGAGTGTGTGAAAGTTTGTTAGGGTCTTCTGTTCGCTCTGAAGTCGCTCTTGTTGGTTTAATGTTTTCCCTCATTTCCCCTGGCAGGTTTTTTTTTCCTGAAACACACGCACCACATGAACAGCTCTTTGTGTACAGACCGGGGGAAAGAGAGAATGGCACACACATTCAGTAAACAGAAACGTTTGCTCAAACTTTCTTACAGTAACTTGGGATTTTTGTAATAAAAGGTTTAATGCCGCTCCATTTGAGTTTTACAAGTGCAAGCTTTTTATTAAAAGACGCTTTCATGCTAAACCACTTAAAACTAAAGAATAAAAGCACACATGATTCATTAAGAGCAACAATATAAGCTGCATTAAAATGTTTTTCAGATGCACATTAGTATTATGTGGATGGTTATCTAAGAATGTTCTCCTGATGGGATTCCAGATCACAATCTTTTTTAAAAAGGAGTATTTTAATGTAATTTTCACTCAACAAATTTGTGTGTAAACAGAGCAACAACAACAAAAAAAGTTAGGTTAGACAAATTTATTTGGCTTTTTTGTTAATTTTGTGTCGTGTGCTAGGGCTGGGCGATTTAATCCATTTATTCACGTGCATCTCGTCAGTAAAGCCGGTTCTTTGATTAGCGGTCAATCTTTAAATCTCAATCAGCTGATGCACAGAGCCGCAGATCACTGACGAGCTACGCAGTTTCATAGCAAATCAGAAATGATTCACTTCTGATTCTGAAGACGGGATGGTGATATACCGCTAATAAAGGTACCGGCTATACTGACAAGATGCACATTATTTTCAGCCCTAGTCCAGATCTGTTGTGTAACTCGGCACACCGCACATATTAATGCAGATGCTTTACATCCTGAGATCCGCACCTTCAGTTAATGCTTTGGAGTCTCTGTACCTTATTATAGTAATACGTGTGTTTTGTGCTTTTGTAAAGGTTTTTTTCTGTAACGCATGGTCAAGTAGTGGGAATAACTGAATTAATGTGAGTCAGTCCTAATGATGATTTTGTGTCGTTTTTGTCCGTTCAGAGATGGTTCACTCGAGCAGGTCTAATCTGCACAGAGCTCATAGTGAGGAGAGCCCGAGTACCAGCAGCCCCCGTGGACGGTCAGCACAAACCTCTGTTCATCACTTTATAGTGTCATGTCTTTCTAACTGTCCTGTTAAACACAGCCTTGTTTTTCTGTGCATGATATATTAAATGAGCTGAAGTTGGGTGTTAGGGGTTAGTGCTGTTTTTGAGTAATCAGGTGAATTAAATACACTGCGATTTTCTATTATTTTTTTTACGATTAATTTATGGAATCAACACCAGAACCAGAATTATAGCTGTTGAAAAACAGTGTTAAATGATAATAAAAAAATGTGTTTTTTATTTAAATGTATTAGTTTTCTTTGTCTGTATTACACAAATTAAAAGCAAAAAAGGCATCTACAATTAAAATAATAAAACGGTCACTTCTAAGAGTTGCAGTGTGCTCCAAATAATCATGACTTGGCAAGCAAATGTGTTACTTAAAACCAATGTTATCTAGTCATTCTAGGCCTGATTCACTAAGATCCCATGTAATAGAATTTGCTTGGGCAATCTAGCAGTCGTGTGCAGCCTCCGTGGGAGTGTTACAGGATGCTTACTAAAAATACTCGCCCCGTGTCCAGATAGGTTTGACATACCCATAATTAAACATATATTCACTGCGTGTGGGTTTACAGAGGCATGACAGGAAATGCTCAGAAATAACCCTAACACAGATGTGCAATAACAATACTGCGTCTTATATGATCTCGCCTATATTTTCAGGATTGTAAGTCATTCTGTGGGTCCTTGTGGAGGTCCTCCTGTGGACATCAGTGGAGCTGTTCTCACAAATGGAGAACTGAATGGAGAAGCTGTGGACAATGCATGCTGCCGCAGCTCAAAGACGGCCATCGACAGCCTGAGCAGTGCTGGTCAGACACACACGCGCACACACACACACACACGCACACACACACACACTTTACAAACATGCAGACTCATTCAGGCCGCTGTGGATTATGATCATAACGTAATGTTGTCGAGATGAGCATGCATCACAGTTCACAAAGGTGCTTACTTTTTGACAAAATGTAAGGACAGTAAGAATTGTTGTGCTTTTAATAATAAGTGGATCTCGCCCTTTATTTCCTTGTTTATCTGTGCTGCTTTATTTCTCTTTTGTGCCAGTGTTATCTTTAAAAACATATAGCTAAATCTCAAATTTAAATGATGTCATCATTTGCGTGTTAGTATGTCGTTCCAAACACGTACAGCTACAGTTAATCTTCAAAACACAGAAGAAGATTTTTCTTGGAGGCTTCTGAGAGCTCACTACTGCAAAAAAAAAAAAAAAAAATGTTGAAGTTTTAAATTAAACGAAGGGTTTCATTTTATGTTTTGGTTACTTGAACTTTTAATGGAGGGACAGAAACCACTCAGGTTTCAAAACTTCCAAAATAGAATTAATTTAATTAATGTTTTATATTTTTGGATGAGCTATCCCTTTAATGAATGTTATTTTCAGGATTCTAATTAATTAGTTTTAATGATATGATACTCTAAATTCATCAGCAGGTGGCAGTAAGTGTCCTTATGAGCCATTTATTCATTCGATTTGTTCAAATGGCCGATTCGTTTTGCTCACAACAATTCTTCTGTGGCTGTTAAATTGCGCAAAAACAAAATATTGTGTTTAAAATATAAAACAATATAATTTTATTTAATAAACTGTTGTATGAAATCACACATTCTCTCCTAACATTTGGGCAGTATTTACATCGAATCTCTTTGAGTGGTCAGTTTTGGTATGATGGTGAAGTTTTTGCTGGTCTTTGTTCAGGTAAAGGTGATACGCCTGCCAATAGCTCACCCTCCCTGAGCTCCACCCCCTCTGCTGAGATGGACAGTTCTGGCCCGCCGGCAGCCTCCGAGTCCCCGTCCTCCACCGACCAGAGCAGCACAGCCACAGAGACGCAGACCAATGATGCACTGCCTGCTGGGTACAGCACAGAGCTGTGGCTGAATTCAGACATCAGCACATGTTGTATCGGTTTGCTCAGTGTTATTTATCTCTTTTAGATGGGAACAGCGAATTCTCCCTCATGGACGAGTCTACTATGTGGATCACAACACAAAGACCACCACATGGGAGAGACCCCTCCCTCCAGGGTGTGTGTATGTCTTTATCATGTGTTTGTGTTTATGATGTTTAGGAACAACATTCTCACTCTTGACTCACTATTGACGCTTGGTCAGGTCACTTTTCGACGTACAAGGTCCACTTTTTGCAGTTGTTTGTCTAAATTAGGTTTCCAAGCATTTGTAAAAAAAAAAATAGAAATAATTTTAGATAAATGTATACTTTCGTTGGATCACCCCCCCCCCCCCTATCCTAAACCGACCCAGTTCTGAACAATATAAAACACCTAACAGGCAAATGTAAGTGCAGTCGCAGGTATTTATTGAAAAAACATGCAATAAACAAGCAGTATAAAAGCATTGCGAACAATTTGTTGCGTTCCAAGTAGGGTTGGGCGATGTCGACAAATTCGTGATGCCGGCTCAGCGTCGTGATGTCTATCGGTCATACGATGGCATCGTCTATCCACCCAACCCTAGTTCCAAGTCTTCTAAGGCCATACAATATCTTTCTGTGAAGAACAGAGTAAAACAGAAGGTTTTAATTGCTGAAGATGATCCGTGCTCACGTTTTGTTTGAAAAACATACTCCCATAGCATGACACAACCGGTCTCAAGACACAAGAGCCAGGAGCATTTCACAACCAAGGCTGATGCAAGGCTTCTTCTGGCAGCATCTTGTGTTTTATTGACAAACATTAGGTTTAGGGGCAGGGTATGGGTTACGTGCTCATAAATTAAAAAAATATACATTTAGAAATGGTGTAATATGAATAAAACTGTTTTGTCTATTTACATTGAAAAATCACTCCCCAACATATATGCAATAATGGCAATATTATTGCCTAACTTTTGTGTCTGCATACTGATGCCAAGGGTTTCTTATTAAAAAAGGACGCTGATCGAGCTGACCAAGCGTCAGTGTGTGATGAGTTGGGAGTGAGAACATGTTGTTATGGAAGAAGATACAAGATGATTCCATCCCTTACAATTTACACATCAACAACAAATCTCATCTCAGCACCCAAAAGGTGAAATGATTTCAGATTAGGGTTGTGAGATTTGTATCCGAGTGGAATCAGTGTGGAAGCTTACTTTATAGGTCAAACAAACAAAACCTGCCATGAGGTGCATGCTTTTACTGAGGGATCTCAAATATCAGCAGTACTAACCATTGAAAATGCCTGCACTGTAATTGATTTATCTAAATGTAAATGACTTGAAATGAAAAAATAGGTATCGAAAGCGCTCAATACAGTTTCATTATGTTTAAGTCCCTATTCTTTTTGCCATCTTTTGGAAACGCTGATTTGAGCTCATGCTTTCAGTCCCAGTAGCTTAACTACAGCTTGAGTAAAATTATTGTCATATTGTAATTTGTGTGCGTTGGCTGGGGCTGGTGTTAATCCATGCTTGGTGTGTGTTGTAGCTGGGAGAAGCGCGTGGATCAGCGTGGCAGGTTCTACTACGTGGATCACAACACCAGAACCACCACGTGGCAGCGGCCCACAGCGGAGTCTGTGCGCAACTATGAGCAGTGGCAGTCTCAGCGCAACCAGCTGCAGGGAGCCATGCAGCAGTTCAACCAGAGATACCTCTACCAGGTCAACATACTTTATTCTCCTCCTCTGACTGACGCATGTCTCTTACCAGGTCCCATATTCACCAAATATTTTATCTCGCCACTAAGAGCTTTTATTACGCTTATTAACTATGCACACAGTGTGTAGCGGCCTCTGTCAGAGATTTATTTGTAGACGACATTTCACAGATTTAGGAGCCAGTTTTAGTTCTATAACACTTTGTAAAATACTCTGAGCAAAAATTTAGTCCTAATTAGGATTGACACCCATTATTTTGAAGATTTTCTCCTAAATCTGTGCGTTATGAGCTACTTTTTGCCTCGAGATGTTTTGTGAATATGGGCCCAGTTCTTTACACCTTCACTTTGGGGAGAAGTCTATTTTTTGTGAAATATTATTAAAATGTAACATAACTTTGGCAAAGCTGATATATATGCTGTCAACATTGATGACTGAAAACCGTTGTGCTGCCCGATATTTTTCTGGAAAATTTGACTTTTTTAAGGATTCCTTGATTTATTAAAAATGTAAAAGACCAGTGTTTATTTGAAAAAGAAACATTATAAAAGTTTACTGTTATTTCCATTTAATGCATCCTTGAGAATTACTATAACAATGCATAGTGGTTTCCAGAAGAAAAAAAAACAATAAGATGACGGCACAACTTTTTAAAGGGGTCATCCGGTGGTCGCATGCACTTTTTCAAGCAGTTTGGACTGAAATGTGTTTTGGGAGTGTGTGTGCACAACCACCCTACAATGATAAACATACACGGGTATTTTTATCATATTAAAAGAAGAATAAGTTTCCCGTTCTGAAATCAAACCATTCTCAGATGCATGTGGGTGTGGCGTCACACCGACAGAGGCCACTCCCTCAGTAGTTGATTGACAGCAGCATGTCACACAGACTGAACTGGTGTGTTACCTGAGTGAGCCGTCATCAGACCGAGACGCAGAGACAAGCAAGACTTCTGAGAGATTGAGGTGTTTTGTTGTTGAATGTATTAATGAACAGAGCAGTAGTGATTTACTCTCGACATCTGAGAGACTGAAGACGCAGAGGATTAACGTTACGTTTGGTTCTGAAGGGAAATGCGTTTATGTTCGCGCGAATCATTCATGATCCAGCCTCATCCAGAAATTAAGCGAACTTTCCATTAAGACCCTAAAGAATCATATTAGCTTGTGGAAAATTGCTTTTGTATGACCCTTTAACACTGATAATAGTTAGTATCACTGTAATTTCTGAAGGATCATGTGAATACTGGAATAATATTTGCTGAAAATGACATTTTGCGCTAATAACACCTATTATGCGAATTTACATTCTATTATTTCATTTTATGTATTGACGTGGTTTACATAACCGACCACGTGATCACCAACTGATTTCATCACAGATATTGTGATCTAGGGCTCGGTGTCTAATCAAGGAAGAGGCTTTACTGATGAGATGTGTGTTATTATACCGTGTGATATATCGCCCGGCTCTATTATATACAGCGTGGAGTAATCGGCAGTTGTATGATTGATTCGAAGCAGACTTCTTATATTAGCATGTCTTGACCTTGTTCCTGCACTTACCAATAATCTCCTGCTTAGTTTCACGGATCACAATACTTGCATTTCTCTAAAGGATGTTTTCATGCAGGATCTCTAAACTGTGTTTACCAGTAAGTTTCTGGAAACGTCCAGTATAATAATGTAGCATTATTAGTGTGATATTAACGGTATTATGGACCATCAATCAGAGTACGGACTTGACTCGAGTGATTAGCATATCTTGAATTTCCATCTACCGGATGTTTATCTCTGCTGCTGCTACTCTAGGGAAGAGTGCCTATATATTTATATCAGCAGCGAGGTGCAAAATTGGCTTTTTGAATGATGGAGCTATGATCACAGATGCTGCATACACGTAATATCTCTCTCGGATTACTCTGTTCTGGGAGTGATCCTTTGGAAAAACATCAAAGTTCAGGTTTGGCTTCGTTCTTCTACTGAAACTCTTCTTTAGCTTTATGGTGCGTTCTGCAGGCTTCTCCATTTTATAAGCAAAGATAAAATTGGACCAAGATGTTTTGAACTGCCTTCGTTTTCGAATACACAACAGTGTCATTTATGTACACAAACAGCACGTCTCTGTATATTCTGTAAAACACACCCAATGAGCCTTTGAAGGAGCTCGCTGTGCTCTCAGGATCCATACTGACTGGAACCGCCCCTTACGTTCAGAGTGTCCGAATACCACAGCTCCATGCCAAGACTCATCCACCAAGTCTGTCTTGGCACGCAAATGAGAAGAACCCATGTCAAACTGTGTACCTTTTTTCATTTTTGCTACAAAAGCACCCAGAAAAGCTCAATGTAATATTGCGAGGAAAGAATTTTCCCAACGTTAAACTTCATATTTCCCTTTTTTTTTTTTACTTCATATTTTATATTTTACTGTTACAAGACTAATACGTTCATCTGCTTCTGCTCCATGACTCTGACTGACGTGCGCTCAGGGGGCGGAGTTATGAAGTTTGACTGACAGTTCTGAGAGTTTACACTTTTTAATGCCTTTAATTGGTTAAAAAGACAAACAGACGTAAAGGGTTACCAATAGCATTGATTTATATTTTTTTAAAAAAATAAGGCATGTGCTCTGCACAGGTTGAGCCTGCTCAGAAATCTCCTAAAATCAAAGTAGCCATGTGTATTTGCTGGGTAAATGTGTTTATGCATTCTGTGTAGAAACTCGTACATGCTGCTAGCTGTGCCACGTTAACAGTGTGCATGAAGTTTAGATGATAGTTTGCTGTTTGTTTAAGAGACCTTTGGTTTAATTCTCACACGGGTGTGAAATGTGACAGCTGATTCCCACATTACATGGCTGAGAGCTCAGGACGCTGCCACTGACACAGCACAGCTCTCTCTGTCGGCTTTGGCTGGTGTCGGCCAGCACACACTGGGCTTCTTGTGTGCTAATTGCAGCTCATTAGGATCTCCTGAGAGAACCGTGTATCATTAACAGCTTCCGGCCCCGAGCCAAAATAAAACTCTCACTGTTGTTCTCGTATACTTGATGAAAACTCTCTCTCCGTCTCTCTCTCTATATATTATATATGTATATGTATGTATTTTTCTCAACAGTAGTACATGGTAATCATGTTGTTCAAGCTCCAAAAATGAGCTTTTATCAGTTTAATTTGGGGCTGTTTTTAGAGCTCGAAGGTAAAGGTAACCTGACCGCTTCACTTCGCCTTTTTTAGTATCAGTCTCTTATGCTCATCAAGGCTGTATTTATTCGTTCATAACACAGAATGTTGTGAAGTAATATTGTTTTAATATACTTGTATTTTATTTCTGTGATGCAAAGCTTAATTTTCATCATCACAGCCTTTATACAAAATAAACTTAGTTCAATGCAATATTTGTTTTTGCTGTTTAACACTTCCTTGCTGAATAAAACTATTTATTTATTTGAAGACAAATGCAAGGAAACATTGACGTTTGACTCGGACCGTATATCGTAACGCAGCTTTTCTGTTTTGAATAAACACTGTTCTCTTTCATTTATTAATCAAAGAATCCTGAAAAATAACACTGGTCCCAAAAAATATGAAGCAGCACTTTTTGTAACTGATAATAAATCAACGTGATTCAGAATGATTTCTGAAACTGGAGTGATGATGCTTTAATATAGTTTAAAGTCTAATTGATTCATGTGATTAAAATAGAAAATCGCAGTAATACTTTTAATTGAAAAGATTCAGCCTCGATGAGCAGAAGAAAGGTCATTCAGGGTAGACCCCATACACCGGGATGAAAACTAAGCTGTGAGGTGTCACAGAAAACACTACTTTCTTGACTTTTGATGGATTTTTTTTACCTATTGAAGTTTTTTTGTAATGCTGTTTTTGGCATGTTTTGGACTACAGTAAGACAAGTCATTTATTTATACCACGGTTTATACATTGCAGATCCTTTCAAAACCGCTTCAAACTATAAACAAGAAAATAACAGTATCGATATTCTCAAGTTTGTCAGTTGTGAAACAAAACCGTTGCAGCTGTAAAACCGCTTAATTTTTCAGCTTAATTTACTTTTCAATTCAGTTTAATCCAATAACAGACCCTCTGTCTTCATTTCAGTCAAACGTTAAAAATGCTGTGCTTTAAGAGAAAGCAAGGTTTTTACTCTGTGGCCAGTCGAGTCTTCTATATCTGTTTTCTTATGTGTCTTTCTGTGTTTTTAATGCATCTGCTCACCCTCTCTCTCTGTTTCTTTGAGGCTTGGTTTGGGTCTAATGGCTGTGCGGAGGGAGTGAGGATGATGTCATGGTTTTCTTTATTTTTTTTCCTACCTTTTTTAGTCATAGAAACTGCTGAGGGTGGGGCATACTGACACACACACACTGCTTTTTAACATCCCCCTCATTTTTGACCATCTTTAGCCCAACCAGGCGTACGACTGCTAATGCCTCATAAATGAGGATGTGAGATATCAGATACGCCTCGTCCACAAGCACCCCTCGTATAATGACTTGCTGGAGTAAAACAGACAGTTTTAGGTTTGCTTAGTCAGAGCGCTCGGCTGGAGCCGCAGGAACGCCTCTTGAGTTTAAAGGATGAAGATTTACTTCCAAACCTGTATGAGTTTCATTGTTCTGTTGAACACAGAGGAGGATATTTTAAAGAAAGTTTGTAACTGGGCTGTTTTGGGTCACCGTTGACTTCCATTCTTTTGTTTTTTTTCCTACTATGGAAGTCAATGGTGACCAAAACAGTCTGGTTACAAATTTCCTCCTCTGTTTTCAGCAGAACAAGGACATTCATACAGGTTTGGAACCACCTGAGGCTGAGGGTGAAACTGCGACGCGGTGAAGGCCTGTTGGGGAAAATAGCAAGCACTCATGGTCTTCATTGTGTTTTTAGAAAACCTTTATTTTTCTTCCTTAGGAAAAGCAGGTATTATTTTAGCTTTCATAATGCCTTCAGTTCTGCTGAAATGACACGCTTCACCTTTAAATAGCACGCATAGTGGATGAGAGGAAGTGGGATTACAGGAACTGATAAAAATAAATGCAGATGATTAAGGCAAGTGTAAAAGGGACACGTCGTGAGCATAAGTTGGGATTTGTTTTTTATGTGCTTCTAAAAGTTTTATTTAAAAAAAAAAACACGTTAGAACAAATGTGCCATGTTTTAAATCTGTGACTGTTTGGTCATAATAAAAAGGTGCATTTGTGACCCTGCACCACAAAACTAGTCATAAGGGTCATTTTTTTTATTTATATGGGACAATATTTGGCTGAGATATAATCATTTGTAAATCTAGAATCTGAGGATGTGAAGAAATCTAAATATTGAAATTAAATCGTCCAAACGATATTCTTAGTAATGTGTATTACTAATCAAAAATGACCTTTTAATATATTTGCGTTAGGAAATGTACTAAATATCTTCATGGAACCTAATCTTCACTAAACATTCCAATGATTTTTGGCATAAGAGAGAAATTGTTTGCCCCATGCAACGCTGCAAATAAACCAGTGCTACTTTTTTGGTCCAGGGTCACATTTGCGAAAATCTGTGCTCATTAAAAAAGCTGATGGTTTCAATCCTTTTAATCTTTCTGAATGAGAAGTAATATTCTAGCATGGATTAAAATAGTTTAATGTAGCTTGAGGTTTTAAAAGTCATTTCGCTTGAACTCTTTTAGGAGGATGAATGCACAAACATGCCCACAGAGCTTGCTGTTGACTGTTTTCCATATGTAATTATGCCCATCTGAAGCACACGCACTGGGTGGATGTTTTTGGTGTACAAATAAGTGAAGTTTCCGTGCACCAAACACACACACACACACACACACAGAGTAAACACAGCCGTAGTGGAGGAATAAAGGTGCTTTTGTCCGGTCGGGGGGCTGGGCCATCTGGAGTGCTCATGAATGTCCGCTTTAGTCGGCTCAGACATCGCGCCTCCCTGCGTACTTTCACAGCTCCGCTAGAAGAGGACGGAGACATGGGTGGGGTCCGGATTGGGCGGATGGAGACAGGGTGGGGCTTTCTCGCAGCCAGTGAGATCATTGGAACACCGTGTGTGTGTGTGCGTGTGTTTTCTGCCCAAAGCAGGCATGTAGTATTTGGACGGCACTGGCTAGGCACTCAAACACCTTCGTTCTGAGAGCGCCAGGCCAACTCTGAACTGCTGGCTTCAGAAACGGAG
The DNA here is from genome assembly GCA_032361065.1 of Enteromius trimaculatus. NCBI lineage: Eukaryota > Metazoa > Chordata > Actinopteri > Cypriniformes > Cyprinidae > Enteromius > Enteromius trimaculatus. The sequence continues at coordinate 14,713,513 of JAUMHP010000084.1, read as the reverse complement.
CGGCTGGAGTTTGTACGGTTCTGCTGCTCTTTGGGTCGGTGTTTTATTTGAGCAGAGTTCTGCTGAAGAGCTTGAGAAAGCGAGTCCTAACTGTGTCTGTGTTTGTCTCTCGCAGTCGTCTGGAGGTCCGGTTGAGAATGACCCGCTCGGGGCTCTTCCTCCAGGCTGGGGTAAGTTCTGCTTCATCCTTTCTCTTCCGCTCAGGTGAGGTCACTCCGAGCTTTAGGAGCTGAGAGCAGCCGAAGCTGGCCTTCAGTATTTATAACTTCATCAGCTGATGTGTAAAATAAATGCGGCACTAACCATGTGGTCGCTAAGAGTTGAATATAGAGCAAAAAATGATGAGAACGCATTTCTTTTGCTCACATGTTGTAGTTAGATTTAATGTAGAGTCAGCAGCAAAATAAGCGAAACGGATTATCCTGAAGTAAGTGAACTGGAGTTGGGAAACGTCTGCGATGAGAGGGCTAGAAAAGGGGGGGAATCAGTAAAAGAGAGTGTTGTGTGAGCAGTAATGTGAGGGCTACTGTGTGCTCCACAAACGACTCTTAATGAAAACAAGATGTTCGTCGAGGAGCGAATGAGGGGGTTCTTACGTCTTTCTCTGTGGAAAAGCTATTGGCCAGCGGACTCTCTCTTTGAATCATCAGTCTTTCGTTCTGTCTGTTAAACACAATTTCAAATCTGAAAGAAGTACGTCCTGGTGAGATTCCCCAGGGACTCGTCAGCTTTCAGTCAGCGCTGTCAGATTCGACACTCTCGTACCGTCAGCCTGTAAAGAGAGAAGGAAGATCGTTTTAAATGTAAAAGAAGAAGAAAAATGTGGTTAAAAAGTACAAATTGAGAAAAGAGGGCTACAGTAAATTTGTTAAAATGCAAACAAATAAAGTCAAAGTTATACAGTTATTCAGACAGCTCAGGACACTATAATTCATTTATGTTAGTGAGGATAGAAAATGAAGTAAACCAACAGATTATACCTAGAAATTCTTCATACATCAGACTACCAGTAAAACATTTAGGACCAAAAATTCAGATTCAGACGTTTTGACTTTTTACACCACCGACTGAACTAAATGAAGCATTGCCTGGTAATTGCTTGAGCTATATTATCTATTCAGCCCAATTCATTGTATATTACATTTCATTACATATTTCTATAAAAAAGACATTATCGAGATGAATTTGTTCTGACACACTTTAACTCACGATTTCATATTTTATTGCAATTTCTTAACTCTAGTGAGTAAACTCCATGCTCAATACTCAGTAGATGTCTGAAGAAAGGTTGGTTTGACTGTATGTGCTGTAAGAAGTAAATAATGATACAATTGAATTTTTGGTTCCTGAAGTGACCAGAGAGTTGCATCTTCTCTAAACTGTAGCACCCAATAACACTGTTACTGTACGTTTATCAGGAAGCAACGGTGTTTACAAGAAAATGTTCATTTTTTTATGCAGTGCATATTTATTGCACAACCACTGTGTGCATAACATAAATTTTAGGGCTACAAAAACTATTTCTACAGCATGTATTCATTTTAGTTGATGTATTTTTTTTTTGTTTGAAGTCAAAAGTTGTATCTCTTAACAGTATTTAATGCATTCAGAACTAGCTTAAACAACAAACAACGGTATTTTTGTGAACAAAGGTTCATAAGTGTTACCCTGTTTAGCTGAAAACATCACTAAATTCCATTTCTTTCCCTCAGAAAAACGCCAGGACAACGGGAGAGTGTACTATGTCAATCACAACACACGAACCACGCAGTGGGAGGACCCTCGAACCCAAGGGTAATCATGTCCTCCAGTCACATGGCCCACGCGGTCCACAGTAGATGATGATTGTGTGTCGTCTTTGTTGGGGAAGCTACTTTGAAAGTGCAACGCTACATACTTGAAAATATAGCTGCATGAAAAAATACTAATCAAAAGATAACGGACAGCCTTAAAGCTAAGTGCAGTACACGACGTTTCATTTTATTTTCAACTGGCGCTGAATTATGCCACGTAATGTGCCAAAAACAGCTGCAGTGCAATTTAACAGAAAAGCGGGCGGCAGCTGGCTAAAATGGGCAGTTTTAATCTGATTGGCTGATGGGCCTGCTGTCCCAGTATGCGTGTTCACCGCCCGCCTGGACGCCGAGTCCTGTTTGCTGTCAAAATAAGCGCTTCTGCTAACAGTTCTCAGGATCTAGTCACTGGATATCCACCAGGGTATGTCGCTTGTTACTGCGTGAGAAAACTCAGTCAGAGGGCCACTTCCTTTCTAAAAGGGTGTTTTTTTTTGCCTTTCAGTGTCTAGCACACTTAGTAGGGCTTGTGACGGTGAGGAAATTTTCCCACTGGTTAGCCGACGTGTGATAACACTGGTAATCACCAGTTCTCCCTCTTTCCCTTGCTTTCCTTTGCTTTTAAATAGCTCCGTGTTTTACTTTCACTTTCATGAATTAGCGGCAATTCAGCATCAATTGATCGAATGCACAACAACAAAACCGCTCGCTTATACTGAACATAGATTGTTTCGTCTAATTAATAAAACAAATACCCCATGTTATTGGCCAAATATAGAATGACTAGTGCGATTTACTAGTGATTAGCCGTGTCCAAAATAAATGTTTGCTAAATAATTTTGAAATGGGTGCTTTTGCATTTAAACTTGCCTCACTTCCTCGGATTTTAAATCGTATTGTCTGTTCTCCAACTGAACTAACTTATTTTTAACTATTTATTTCTATAAAAAATCTTAGCGCAGACTATCGCAGCTAGCTCTGTCTGGAAAGGTCAAGCATGCACTCTCATCCACTGAAGCTGCAGAACATTCTTTGTTTGCTCATTTTTCGTTTTGCATTGTTTATTTGTTTATTGCGCTTCGGGTGTTCCTGAAGCAGCTCATGTTATGTAGTGTTAAGCGTCCAGCGGGGTGCGCTGCTCTCACTGCCCTCCTTTTTGCAGGATGATCCAGGAGCCGCCCCTGCTGCCCGGCTGGGAGATGAAGTACACGGCAGAGGGGGTGCGATACTTTGTGGACCACAATTCTCGCACCACCACCTTTAAAGACCCCCGGCCAGGCTTTGAGTCAGGGTAAAGATCACACACGCTGTAGCTCTGAGTGAATGTGAAGGCAGGAGACTGTAACCGCTTCACCACAGCTCTAGACCCTCTTACACCAGTATCTCAGTATCTAGACAGCATACGCTCGATGCAGTGCAGGTGTCTGACCTCACATATATTTACACACACACACACACACACACATGAACTACACGTACCCTACCGGTCCAGTGTGGAATAATTATGATTTGACATGTTTTTCGCTCTTGCGCACGCCACGGCTGCATTTATTTGATCAAATATTCTGTAAAATTGTGAAATATTATTTTAGTTAAAAAGAACTTTGTTTTATTCTAAAATATTTTACATTGTAATTTATTTCTGTGATCAAAACTGAATTTTCAGCATCATAGCGTCACATGATCACGATTCAGAAATCATTCTAACATGCTTATTTGCTGTTCAGTGACTGTGTGGGGTTAGCAGAAATGACATGCAGGGTACCAAAGATTTCTATTTCAAATAAATACTGCTCTTCTGAACTTTCCACAAACGCCAAAATAATCATTAACAATGTAACAAGCAATTTAATGCACATTAATAATGAGCAAATGATTTCTGAAGGATCGTGTGACGGCAATAAATTATATTTCAAAACAGAAAACGTTTTGAATTGTTTACTGTTTGATCGAATAAATGAAGTCTTGGTGAACAGAAGAGACTGTTAAAAACATTCAATAATCCTAATTATTCCCAGCTTTTGACTGCTCATGGATAATTTGTTTATACTCACAGATGTTTTATTTCTTCTCTGTTGTTTCTTTCATACATCCTGTTGTTGTCTTAGATGTCTCATTCCTGTTTCCCTCTTTATAAAGCGAGATTAAATATAAACAAAAAAAAACTAACACTAACTTCTCTATCCATTTTTTCCTTTTTATTTATTATACAGTTAACAAAAGCAAAAAAGCCTCTACCTCTAGCTGCTCTTATCATTGCTCTTTTGTTGATTTGAGTTGCTTCCATTTGTCCTCGTTTGGATAAACTAAATGTAGGATGAGCTGTAAGTTACGCTGCTTTCTCTGATCCGTGCCTCTTGTTCATATGGAAGCGGTGACTTTATTCTGCTGAAGCATGTCCTGTATTCATGGCCTCTGTTTGCTGTTTAGCTCCAGACAGGGCGGCTCTCCGGGAGCATACGACCGCAGCTTCAGGTGGAAATATCACCAGTTCCGCTTCCTGTGTCATGTGAGTTGTCGAGTTAGTGCAACATTTTTGTCATTTAGCATCAGCAAGTTAAAGCATGGCCTGCTATTTCTTCTCTCACCACGCAGTCCAACGCACTGCCCAGTCATGTGAAGATCTCCGTGTCCCGACAGACTCTGTTCGAGGACTCATTTCAGCAGGTGAGCATAACAACAAACCTAACCGGCCCCCAAATGATGGATGTCTTCATTTCAGGCCAGGATGATGACTACTGCTTCTGTAATTCTGTGAGAGCAGGGAAGCCCACATCACAACACCACAGAGGAACAATATCATTAGAACCATGAATAAAACCTCGACACGGCGTTAAAGAGCGGCTTTAAGATGACTTTATTTTCATTAAGATTTTGATGAATTTTTAGACCGAATTCAGTGTTTTCCGTTAATATTCTAGTTTACATTTGAATGGTTTTATTCACTTGTAATGATCAAAAACATCTCTGAATAATTGAGTCAACTTCGGTCCCATTCCGCGCTCACTAAATTACCTTTCATTTCCACATTACAGAAATCATAGGGCCGTATTTGTATTTATCATTCTTGGTGTGAACATTTTCCTCTGTAAAGAGAATGGCGTGTTGTTTCCTCTCAGATCATGAACATGAAGCCCTATGACCTCCGCCGGAGGCTCTACATCATCATGAGAGGAGAGGAGGGCCTGGATTACGGAGGAATAGCCAGGCAAGTTCAGTGTGAGCTCCTGTGGGCGTCTCGTTGTGCGTCAGTGCTTCTGGTTTGGGGGCGGCTGTGGTGTGCCTTTGCTCGTTGGTGTCTGGAGCTCATAGTTGTCTTCCTGTGTCTGTGTCTGTCTCCTGTGTCCTGTCAGTGGTTTTACCCTATGGTAGGTTACGTCATGCTGTTCTACCACAGGGTAGAACCACGGACCGGATGTCTGGAGGTGTCTGCGTCGACCAATCCACCCCCACCCCCAATCATCCTTTGCCCCTAAAGCTTCTGTCCAAACACCCCTGGGGTCAAAGGTCAGGGCTTGGGATCTGCTTATGATTTAATGTGTGTGTTTGCGCTGTCTTCATCTTCATCACTTCATGTTGCACCTGTGTTGTTTTTTACAAACAAAATGAGCTGAAACTTCACTTTGGGTGAATTTCTTTAATCCTTGTACAGTAGAAGTGAGTTCTGTCCATCGAACGGTGTTTTATTTGTATTCATTGTTTTGATTTAAAAATGTGTTTCCTCCTGACCCTGGACCACAAAAGGGTCACGTTTTTTTTTACTGAGATTTATACATCCCCTGAACGCTGAATAAATAAGCTTCCATTGGCGTGTGGTTTTGTGAGGAAATCACCTGTGAAGTTGTCCAATTAAGGTTCTTAGCAATGCTTTTTACTAATCATGAAAGTTATTTAGTAATTTACAAAATATCTTCATGGAACTTTATCTTTACTTGATATTCAAATGATTTGTCCTAAAGAAAACGGCATAGTTCTGACCCATACAGTGCTACACATATACCTGTGCTACTTACGACTGCTTTTGTGCTCCAGGGTCACGTGTGTGTGTGTGTGTGTGTGTGTTTCTGTCAGTTTGTTTTCATTTGGTTTTGTTAGCATCCCTCTCAAGAGAGAGATCGTGCTTTTCCTTACAAACCTGAAATTGATAAAAACGCAGCAGTTGTTTAATAAATGAGCGCGAGTGAAGAGACAAAATGTGTCCAGCATACGCAGATATTCTGTGTAGCTGCCCAGGATGCATCTCATCAAAGTATGTAGAGCTGCATGTGTAAGTGATCTGAAGGGGTATTTCCTGTGCTGTTGGTATCAACTTGAACTTTCTGTTTTATCTCGTTACTCTCATAAGTAGTTGTCTTTTATAAGGAAACGGCCTCCAAACTGCGAAATGTTCCTTTTTCCTGTAGACACCTGCTGAATACTTTCATAGATCTTTCCAAATTTATACTAATAAACAATACACTGATTTGTCAGTTTGTACCAAGTAAATGTATTTGTGTGTAATCTGCATATTTAAGTGAATGTGTGTTCCCCTTGTGACGTCGCTGACGTTGAGTTTTGTGTCTCTGTCTGTAGGGAGTGGTTTTTCCTGCTGTCTCACGAGGTGTTGAACCCCATGTACTGTCTGTTTGAGTATGCCGGTAAAAACAACTACTGTCTACAGATTAACCCCGCTTCTTCCATCAACCCCGACCACCTCACCTACTTCCGCTTCATCGGCCGCTTCATTGCCATGGTGAGACTCGTGGCCCCTCTTGGCATCAGAGTAGACTGTGCTCTTGTTTTCTGAACATCTGTCTGTGGTTGGGTGTGAAACCATAGCGACTTTTCTTATACAGTGTTGGGTGTAACTAATTACTTCATTTAATTACTTTTGCGTAAGTGAAGTGAAAGTGAAGTAAGGGATTACTCGCATTTCCTTTCATTTAATTAGTTTCCTCTTTTGTAATTGAGCTTCATATTTTGTATAAGCTGTAGATTATTAACCCTCTTCGCAGCACTTTGACCTCGGTGCAGTAATATCGTCACTCCTGAAGACTCCCCCTGTCCCTGTCCCTCTCACTTACAGTAAATCCATACAACCCAGGAGTGATGATATTAGTGTGTTCCAGCGGATATATATACAATAACAATATACACACATTTAAAATTAGACTGAATTCAGTACAGCTGAATTTCCCCAATGACTCTTGAATCTGGGCTTGGTACAATGCAAACACTTTTAAAAAGACATGCTCATAATAGCCAACAGTTCATCCTCCAGCTATGATGTCATACTGTATTTTTGGAGAACTCAATCATCAAAATCCTTTTAAAGTTAGATTTAGATGCCATGCAACATTGCAGGAGGTTATAATCCCAGGAGAATGGGAAAGACAAGAACTGCTGTTATTTGTTTTATGACCTTTGACCTGTGATGGGCTCTCCGCAGGCACTGTATCATGGGAAGTTCATTGACACGGGCTTCACTCTGCCCTTCTACAAGCGCATGCTTAACAAGAAACCCACCCTGAAAGACCTGGAGTCCATCGACCCTGAGTTTTACAACTCCATCATGTGGGTCAAGTGAGTATCTGCAGCCTGCACTCGCTGACGTCCATCCATGCAAACGCCACACTGATGCCCATGTGCGTTCACAGAGAGAATGATCTGGAGGAGTGCGGCGTGGAGCTGTACTTTTCTCAGGACATGGAGATTTTGGGAAAGGTGACGTCACACCAGCTGAAGAACGATGGAGAAAATGAACTGGTCACGCATGACAACAAGGAGGAGTACATTAGGTGATGGTTCCATATGCTCTTAATTATCACTCTTGCGTTACTTTGATCTCTTACGCCATCCCATCAGTCCCCTAGTGATGTAGCATCCAGGGCGGTGATCTAGAGGCAGGCGTTGATTATCATCGGTGTTTATACAGTCCACCGCATTCAGTATAAGCTGTTTTAGACTAATTTCTCAAACGTACAGGAAGCTTCTGTATGTAGAAAGATTAAGGTAGTTTCTCATTTGATGACCCATTTCAAATGTACTGTTCGTTTAACACAGTGGTTTTACCCCTGGCTGTGTGTTTGTCCCGCAGTCTTCTCACTGACTGGCGTTTCACTCGCGGGGTGGAAGAGCAAACCAAAGCCTTCCTGGACGGCTTCAATGAAGTTGTGCCTCTGGAGTGGTTGCGCTATTTTGATGAGAAAGAGCTTGAGGTGGGTGTTTTAGTATTTTTAGCAAGGACTTAGCACAAAAAACAAAACATCGTCTATATAGAGGCAGGAACGGATGTGTGGGTAAGTTTGGGCTTGTTTTAGGCGTTCTGATGTGATCTGTGTTGATGGTGTGTGATTGTTTCTTGTTCCAGCTCATGTTGTGTGGGATGCAGGAAATCGATCTGAACGACTGGCAGAAGAACACCATCTATCGGCATTATACCAAAAACAGCAAGCAGATCCACTGGTTCTGGCAGGTAACTGAGTTTCAGCGGTTTTTATCACAGCTACTGATGAAAGCCCATCTCTCTCTCTGTAATATATACTATATATTTGATTGTGTGTGTGTCACGCAGGTGGTAAAGGAAATGGACAATGAAAAGAGAATCCGCCTCCTGCAGTTTGTCACAGGGACGTGTCGCTTGCCGGTCGGAGGCTTTGCAGAACTGATAGGTATATAGATATATATAGTGTAGAGTTATAATAATGTGCCATAGAGACAGCAGGTCCATGCATCATATAGTACAGTATGGAATCACTGCATGCTGTCTGTTTTATGTACAGTAGATATAATAGGTCTATATGGTTATGTTACAGAAATGAGCCTGTGAATATTTTAAAATGTATATAGCATTAATGTAAAGTATAAATATATTTTTAAATGCACTTGATAAATATGAGTTTAAACATTAGAAGCGTTTACAGGCACATTATAAATATAGCCAAATGGAACTATATTGTCAATAAAATAACATACAGAAATAACATGCATTTATTTATTTTTTATGCATATTCATTTATCAATAACTGTTTGATGTAAAACTCATTTGAAATTAAAGTTTCACACATTATTGTTTGTAATAAATGTTAAAACGGTAACTGATTTTTTTGTTGACTTAAGTGTTAAGTGACATGTAAATGGTTTTAGTAGTTCCTCTTTTGCTGATCTTGTTTTTAGGAAGTAACGGGCCACAGAAGTTCTGCATAGATAAAGTGGGAAAGGAAACCTGGCTGCCTCGAAGTCACACCTGGTGAGGCTCTGAATCCCAAAAACAGTTCAGAATAAGTGTGTTTGTGCTTATTCATCACCTCCTGCTTTACAATTTCAGCTTTAACCGTCTGGATCTGCCACCCTATAAGAACCTGGAGCAGCTCAGAGAAAAGCTTCTGTTTGCTATCGAGGAAACCGAGGGATTCGGACAAGAGTGACTAGGCTAGCCGTGTCTCAGCATGAAAGGGAAAGGACCAGCAAAATAATTATTTGATTAATGTGGACTGAATGATTGGACTAGCAGCAGATTTCCTCGCCTCATTTATTCACCCCACCTCATTCCAGACTGCCGCACTGTTATTGTTCTGTGCAACGCAAAGCAAGAGTTTTCAAAAAAGATTCTTCACACTTTAATGTTTGTCTTCCACTGAATAAATAACAGCATGCTGGTATGTAATGACTTGAGGATGAGAAGAAAAATAAAAAAAAATCCAATTTAGGTTAACTGTAGCGCGGGGACACTGATGGACCAGAAGCAGATCGCTGGTTTGTCTGAATGTAATATTTCATTTGGTAAATTCAGGGGATGATGATGTCACCGTACATTACTATGCAGAGAAAGCAAGTTCACAGCATAATGTCATTAATCAGATTTGTAAATCCAGTCAAAATGAATTCCCTGAATCAAAACGTAATCCATCCTGATTTCCAGTGTGAGGTGAAATTCTCAGATTCCTTTCTTCTAACTCTGCATCCAGTACAACTATATTACTACTACTACTAAGAGAAAGCGCAGCACCTTCAGTGGCAGAGGTCATGGGCCGTCGTATCTGTGTGAGCACTGAGAGAACAGACAATTGTTTTAAAGAGACTGAACAGACGTGATTTTACTTTCTTTTTTTTCATTGATTTTAATATTTCGTGACATGCCATACAACACTGTATATAGTTGAAATAAAATCCGGTCATGGACTGTAAACCCATAGTCTGTGGATGATTTTAAATAAAAAGCTTTAAAATCTTGTTCAGTTTGTTTGGTAGTTATATATTTTTCCCCTAATACTTCTGTCATTACTATCATCTGAACAAGCATTGATTTATTTTACAAGTTTATTTCTTTCTTTTTTATATATTTTTATTAATTTTTTAAAACATGTTCACAACAACAAGTGGGTATGGATATTATTATTGTTATGTGCTTACTTCTCGAGTCCCCTCAGAGGTCCACCTACAGCACTGGAGATGGCAATGCTCCTCTCTGATCATGTGTTCAGACCCTGGGACTCCCGGAGGATATACTGCAGCATCGGAAATTACGGGAAGCACATCAGAAATGATGCATTGCTATAACAACACTATTAACACATACAAAAATAGCCTTTGTTATGCTCAGACATCTAAGTCTACTTGACTTATTAGCCTTAATTCTAGAAATTTTTAGATGTGTTTTTTTAAGGGTTTTTGTTTCAAGTATGTGAACACTTTCTTAAGTAGGAAACAAATTATTCCAGCATAGTGTGAATGCTCCTTTTGATTACATTTGGGATTTTTACTTGATCACAAAGAAGCCTTGGTCAAATTAAAAATAAAAAACACAAAAAACTCTTATTTTATCATTGTTCATTTGAAGGCTGATCGATGCTTTTATCTCAATATCATATTTTAGAAATGTTTTAAAACCAGTTTAAAAACCTTATTTATTAATTTTGCTCAGACGTGCCATTATTTTCAGTTTCAAGTTAATTATTTAACTGTAATTAAGCACATTTATATATTGTGATTTGAACATTTCCAATAATTCTTTATTCAGTAAACACAAACTAGATGGCATCGTGGAAATTCATTTGTTAAACAAATTAACTGCTGTCCATTTTTTAACTCGATGTCGAACTATGTATCTAGCTCTTTATGCTCAATTTTACAGAAATGAGCCTGTGGACATTTAAATATTTATATTGCATTTATTTAAAGTGTACCTTTTTTCCACAAAAAAAGGTCAAATCAAGTAAGCTATTTAACTCTTTCACTGACCGCCTATTTATTCGCTTTACGCACATTTACAATTGCATTTAAAAATAAAAGAATACGTTTCAAATGAGCTTTACTGTCAAGACAAGTTGTCGTTGCGCCATCTATCGAGTGTGTGTGTGTCTGAGAGAGAGAGAGGGAGTGTGTGTGTTTGTGCTAGGGGACTCTTATTTTGAAAACGATAATAAAAGACTTCAGCCAAAGACACGAGAAAGCACATGAAAAGCACATTTATGACTGTTTTCATGTTTCAATCCGCAATCCGAAAGAGGGTTTAACCAAGTCATCTGAGTGTGAGTATAATTAATAACCCGTTGTTAGTAATGTTGTAAAAACACATTCGTCAATGTCTTCTGTTTCCGCCTGGCAGCAGATCATGTGGAGTCCTGATGAAGTAGCCAGCTTGTGTTATAATCACTTCAATAAACTGCCCAAGCGAGGAAAGCCAGAGGCGGGCCGGGAGTGGACTCTACTGGCTGCTGTGATCCTGCTGACTGACAGTTCAGAGCAGAAGACAGGTCAGGAACACACCAGCATCAACACACGGACACTGAGAACGCTCTTTTCACTCTCAGCTCTCTCTCAGTTCACAAGCAGGTCGTGTCTTTGGGGACCGGCACCAAATGCATCGGCCAGCCTGCCATGAGTGTGAAGGGTAACTGTCAAAAACACTCCGCACCGATGCAAAGCGAAATGTGCATTCCTGTTTTCTGAATGTATCGTGTTGCTTTGCAGGCGATGTTCTGAATGACAGTCATGCTGAGGTTATTGCCCGGAGAGGATGTGTCAGGTGAGTTATTTAATCACAAACCAAACCCCAACTGCGTCTGAAATCCTTTCAGAGAGGATATAAAAATCTGTACACACACACACACACAATCTAATTTGCTACATCTCTTTTTGCTAGGTTATACAGTTTTTAAAATGTCCTTAAGTTAAAAAAAAACAATATTCATGAACCAAGCATAAATGCATATTTAATTTAATGTAACAGTACTTTGAAGTCAGTAACCGTTTTCTAATGTGAATTCTAAACAACTGTCATTAGTCGGATCTAAGAAGTGTTTTGTAGGAATTGATGCAGTTGTGTGTGTTTGTGGTGTTTCTGCTCTCAGGTATCTGACGGAGCAGCTGTTCAGAGCCGTAATCGGCCAGAGCTCGGATGTTTTCTGCCCTGGATCTGAAGACGGGAAATGGGCCGTCAAACCGGGAGTTTCTTTCCTCTTCTTCACCAGTCAAACACCTTGTGAGTCCAGCTACTACCTATATATTAAATACTAAATAATTATGTTAAATTAAAAAGGCTCTGTGTCTCATACGTTTACACATTCTTACATTCAGTCCTTTTTATTACTTCTCATTTTAGAAGAAATTAAATATTACAATAAAAATGTTGATTCTAAATGACATGACAAAAATTGCAGTTAGAAATGTAATCTCAAATGTAATTACATCACACATCATGTGACTCACAGTATCATGCTTTAAACAGTGATATAAAACACAGAAAGAAACAAATCTTCTGTTCATTGTTAATAACAACATGAAGTGCATTACAGGAAAAACATTACATTATGTTAAGAAACAAAAAATGTGCATTTGAATGTGTTTGAAAGCCAAAAGCTAAGAAAATGATGAAAAATAATATGAAAAATAAGAATTTGGGGAGAATCAATAAATGACGACTAATTTATTTCTAATGTGTGAAGAATTTGTCATTTCGTAATCAATATAAAAGTAACTGATGACAAGTTTGTTTCCGGTATACTCAAATCTAATTTAGTGCTGTCAAATAATTAACAGTTTTTGTTTACAAAATGTCTCTGTATACTTATGATCTATATATAAGCACACACAGCAAATATTTAGAAAATATTAACACCTATTTACATATATTTATAAAATGTAATTTACATAAACAAATATTTGTTATATAAACAATTTACTTAATTACATGCATTTATGTCTTTTCATGTAAGGGATAATGTAGTATCCCTAATACCACGTGACTAACATTCAAACGTTAGTAAGACAATATATACATATGAATATATAATAACGGATGTATTTTATTTATTTACAAGTTGTTACACTGTTAATTGTGGTTGTACAGTGTTTGTCACAAGATGGCGCCAAACGGTAATCTTTGTTGGCGCGGAGGGATTTGAAACACACAAGTAGTTCCGGCTATGCGTCATTACTTTGGAGCAGTTATTATTTGAAAAGAACGAACCTGCAAATGTCTCAACTGACCAATCAGAATCAAGCATTCCAGAGAGCCGCGTGATAAATTCACATAATAAATAATATAGCACACACATATTATGTAGCAGTGCTGTCCAACGATTAATCACATCCGAAATAAATATTTCTTTTACATATATTTTTTCTTTAATATATTTGGGTATATTGTGTATTTATTATGGATATTTTAATACAAACAAATGCATGCATATATTTACTTCAAATATGTTATATTTATACAAGTGCTGTAACTAATTAATTTGTTAATTCCAAGCGATTAATTGCAACCAACAGTAACTTTTTTAAATATTCTTTTATATTAATATTTCACATTCAAACATTAAATGAATGTACAAACAACATAAAGACAGTAAAACAATTATATTGGTATAATAGCATGTTTTTGTGTGACTGAAATAGTGGAATAGTGTTTCCTCTAGTAGCCAATTAATCATTGAATAGCCATTCAACGTTACAAAGCTATCCCATAAAACCATTAAACCAAACAATCTTCACATAAAACCATTATAATAGCAATACTGATTTCTTTATAAAATTGTCCCCCCTTCCCCCAAAAAATGTAAGCATTGACTATAGTCTTCAACATTACAGTATATCAACTTTACATTTAGAGTTAAAAAAAAGAATTTAAGTGAACTTAAAACAATCTACACATAACCCATTATAATAAATTTACATGTAAAAATATGTCTATCAAAATATATGTACTGTATGTGTGTGTTTTAATATATACATGATAAATAAACCCAGTACAAACACTTATAAAGATGTGATCAGCACTATTACATACACAGAAACTTTAATTTAGGATGCGATTAATTGTGATATAATTACAAGTACATGTGATCAGCTCAGTTTAACAGTCCTGAGTGGCCAGTGTGCTTCTGCTTGTGTGCTCTTGCTCGTCAGTCAGTGCTTTTCAATGCTTAGGTGGTGATGCCTCCATATTTCCTATGGCTGGCGTTCAAGCGCAGCCCTGTGAGCCCGTAAAAACAATCCCGAGCAAAGAGCCAGAGAGACGAGGCCAGAAACGACGCGCTGAAAGTGAGCTGGAAGAGAGCGAGAGAGACAGGCATTCATCCCGCAGGAAATCAGGGCACACTGATGAGCATGAGGCCTGGACAGAAAACAAAGAAAGTAATCCGTCAATTACAGCGTTGCACTGTGAGCAGGAAGAAGAGAAAGACATGCACCGTACTGGGGCGAAGTGTGTGCCCTCCGGCCCGGCCGACCCGCTGCAGCCCGGGTTACTCTATCACAGCATTGGGGTCCTGCGGCTGAAGCCGGGCCGCGGTGAGCGCACACTGTCTCTCTCCTGCAGTGATAAACTGGCCCGATGGGGCGTTCTGGGCTTCCAGGGTGCCCTGCTGTCTCATTACCTGCAGGAGCCGCTCTACTTCAGAGCTGTGGTGCTGGGAAAGTGTCCTTACAGCCACGAGGCCATGCAGAGAGCCCTGAAAACACGGTAAGTGGATAAACCTCACCAGCAGACCTTCACAATCTCACAGGGTCCCTGCAGGTCCTTAAAGGGGTCATGACCTGAGAAATCAAAAATGCTTTGATCATATTTTTGTCATATTACAGGCATCTGTGCCATTAAAACATTATTGTGCATTCCTACATCTGTGCCATTTATTTTTCATCAAATCTTCCGACCAATCAAATGCTAGAATCCAAAGCACCCACCCCCTACGCTATAAATAGACACCGAAGCATCACTTGTTCAAAGGATGTGTATTTTTTACGGTGAATTGCACGTATAAGAGATAGAGAAGGATTCTTTACATCTCTGTTCGCTCGAGTCCACAGACACGATGATGCACAGAGCGTGAAATGTGGTGTGTATAATTTACAGTAAAAACGGTAGAATTCTGTATTTACAGTCAATTCACAGTTTGATATGTTACTGTAGACATTGTCTTAAATTATTGATATTGCAAAACCATCACTTTTTGTTTATATTTTGTTTATTTTGGGTTGTTTTATTGACTTTTTCCTATAAGTCTACCAAGGTAAGTCTAACACACATGCAGAACATTCGCGGTTTCTCTTGACTTCATAGGGTTGTGTTCAGGTGTTGCGGTTTTCCAGACTGATGTCAGCTTGACATTTTTCCAGATTATGTTATTTTCTCCACTTTTCTTTTCATGCTGATCTCACCAATGGCCACTTTTATTAGGAGTCACTGCCCAAAAGCCAGAAATGGCCTTATAAACCCTCCGATTCATTTTCCACATGCCTGATGGGACTGGACAAAATTCAGAAGTTTTGAGTCTTGTTAAATTCGTATAAATATATTCTAATCCTAACCATATAGTATGTGCATGTAATTAATTCATATTATGTTATAGTATGTGTACTTCCCTGATAAATGTCTTACATCCTACAGGCAAATGATTGGTCGTACATGCATGGTTTATACATGCAGACAAGTGTGACACTAAACGTATCTCTATGTACAAACTAATTAACCATGCTGTGTTTCTCATTTGTCACCCTTCAGGTGAGTCCCTTATGTTACCATGTATGTACCAGGGAAGTACACCTACTGTAAGATAAAGTTTTATCTATAATATAGTTTTATAAAGAACCAGCTCAAACCAGCATTCCAGCTTCAAAACATATCTAACCAGCATATGCTGTTTTTTTAAAAATGTTCATTTTCTGTATAGTCCACAAGAGAAAATCTAGTTTATAAAAAGGTCAATGTTCAAAAGTTTACATCCCCTTGATTCTTAATACTGTGTTGTTTCCTGAATGATCCACAGTTGTGTTTAGTTTGTTTACTTCATAAATTCCAGTTAACAGTTAGACGGGGGTGAAAACTTTTGAACAGAATGGAGATATTTTTCAAAATGATATGGTCCAATTGAAATAACTTCTCGTCTCCCACAGGTGCTCCGATGTGACGGATTTGCCGCCGGGCTTTTGCAAACAGGATCCGGAGATTCTGCAGTCCAGTCTGGAGTTTCCTCACAACCACACACACACCGAGGCCAAACACACTCACACACAGGGTAGAATATCTCCCTGCGGGGCAGGTGAGCACACACTCATTCAGTCATATACAGCCTGTGTAACCCTTTAACATGAGTGTGTGTTACGTCAAAACTCCCGCCTTTGCTCTGTGATTTTTAATTAGCGTAACTTTTCGCTGTCCTACAATCAAAAATGAAGAGACGATGCACTAGCTTTTTAACGTTGTTCAAAAGTTTGGGATCAGTATGTTTTTAAAGAAGTCTTTTCTTCTTATCAGGGCTGCATCTGTTTGATCAGAAAGACAGAAAAAAATAATTTAGTGAAATACTGTGTTATTGCAATATAAGTTTTCCATTTTAATATATTAATATAATTAAAATGATCACTGTGATAAATGCTCATTTTCAGCATCGTTACTCCAGTCTTCAGTGTCACATGATCCTTCAGAAATCATTCTAATATGCTGATTTATGGAAACCCTGGTGTGTTTTGAATTCTTTGATAAACAGATCTTCAGAATAGAAATGTTTGTGTTGGAATATACTCTACTATTCAAACGTTTAAAGTCATTTTTTCCCCCTCTTTTTTTCTTTCTTTTCTTATACTAGGAAATTAATATTTTTATTCTGCAAGGATGTGTTAACTGGATAAAAAGTGACCGTAAGGACAAAGGAGTTATATTTTAGGTTATATTCAGTTTCAACACTAAAGACTGGAGTTGATGAAACTGATGAAAATCCAGCTTCGCATCACAAAAGTAAATTATGTTGTAAAGTATTTTAACATAGGAAATTAATAATAGAAATTGCAATAATATTTAACATTTTTACTGGGTTTTTTTCTGTGTTTTTGGTCTCTATGAGCAGATGATATTCCATTAAAGAACATCTTCCAATGGCTTTTGCCTCAAACTCTTAATGTGCTGCTTATTAACAGTTAGTAAGGTATTATTATTTACATCTTGGTCATTTTTTACATTAGGTAGCAAAAGCTTGTGTTAGCTTATTTTAGAACCCATTAGAGAAATCAGTTTGGTGATAGAACCAAAAAACGTGAAAAGTGTTATAAGAAAGTGAAAACATGTTTTCTCAAAAATCAACACCATTCCACTGAATATAAAGAAATCCTCTCTGAAGTGTTCTTCAAGGTTGCCTGAAGAATTGACCCACGAGCAGCAGTCATCTGGCTTTTTGAGCTGGCGTGGTTCAAATAAAAGTTTTTTATTTTATAGCGAGGTCCAGTTTAGTGCTTCTGCTAGTGAATGGATGTTCTCTCGATGTCCTTACAGCCATCAGCTGGTGCGCAGTATCCCAGCAGCCTCTAGATGTCACTGCCAATGGTTACAAACAGGGAGTGACTAAAAAAGCTCTGGGAACATCTCAAGCAAGGTGATCAGCTGACAACAAAACATTTGCATTCTGAGCAAGACCTGTTAATGACTCACAAGTGTGCTGCTGTTAAAACTTTCTTTATACAGTGCCACAACACCACAATATCCAGCTATGAGCTCGTGCTTATTACCTTTCATATTCCTCCACGTGCAGGTCGTTAATCAGTAAAGTGGAGCTCTTTCATTCGTTTCTGACCCTGGTGGCAGCAACCGAAGACGCTCGGCGTCCCGAGTCCCTCTGGTGAGTGCTTTCAGACAGACCTGCGCTAGTTTTACTCCAGGAAACCTTTCTAATTCCTCATATCACCGTGCACTGACACTAACTTTACAACATTAGCCAAGTTTCCATCCAGGGAAAAAATTTAGCGCTTTAAATTTTTTACCGATATAGCTGATAGAAATGCTAACTATCGATAGAATTTTGTCGACACAGTATTTTTCCGCATAAATTCTATACCGATACTTAATGTCGCAAACAATTGTTTGGAAACACATTTTGTCAAGAAAAATAATAATTGGATGCTGCTTTCAAGAAATTCTGCATATGGCTGCTACTTGTTTTTTTTTTTTTTTTTTCAATTTTTTCAATTTGTTAATTTATTATTTATTCACAAAATATATATATTTGGCATATGGGTCTTTTTTCTTTTATAGCTGATGTTTTTCTCTGTTGTGTACACGAGCAAATGATTCCCCAACACTGTTCAGTTTCTTTTCATTTAACAACAGCATTGTGTTAAACTGACTCGAAACCGTTTTGTTTAGTTTTAACTGTTTAATATTTTCATTTTGAAAGAACACAAATAAGTTTAGTTGTGTAACTAGGAAGTGGATTTCCCCTTCCCATCATGCTTTGCACAGTGTTATTTTAGGCCTTTTTATTAAGATGATAAAACTAGGAGACTTGTTGAAGTATTTAAAAGACCATCTGCTATGTTACTGATTTTGGGGGTTACCTTTATGGTTGAGTTGTTTTAATAACAATTAGAATAATAATACTTTTGGGTATGCCATGGATGTTTCAAAACCATCTTATGTTATGCATAACAAGTGGGCGAATGCCTAAAGTTAAATAAATCAAACATATCTTTTTTTTTTTCAGTATAGAAGGATGTCTTCCTATTAATTTATTCTTTGGTTAAATGTTTTAGTTTGAGTTCAACAAGCATAAAATGTATAATTTTCAAACTAATTAAAACTATATTTGATCAAATTTCATTGCATTCATATATTTTGTAGTGTGTAGTTGGTGCGACACATTTTTATTGGATGGAAATCCTGCCTTCAGTTGAATTGAGTTCATCCCTAACCCGTACGCTTGGCTAGTGTCATTACTCAGCTCTAGTCAGTTTAATGCTGGTAAATGTTTAATTCCATGAATCATTAAAAGTTAATAAACTGAGCTACATAACAACCAGTGTCTTCTGTAGAGCTGAAATAGAATTATTGCTGAAATGTATCTCTGTTTGTTCGTTAAGATGGACTTCCTCCATTTTTTTTTTTCTTGCCTCCAAAATCTTTTCACCAAGAAAATCCAGTTCGACACAAAGAGAAGAGTGTTGTTACTCTGTGAGGTTATGGTTAATTAATCACATTTAAAACACATTAATTTTCACCAAGCTTACATTTATGGACAATACGCTTGTCTCAATCGATACCTTCGCAGTTTAACCTACAATTATTAGTCAGCTATGACGACACTTTAGATCAGATGACAAACATCAAACCAACACACAGACTGCTTTGGAGAAAATGTGTGTACTCGTAGCTGATCGGATCTCAAGCTCTTAGCAAACCGATATTTACACGAATCCCTGATTCATTGCTCTGCTCGGTTTAGACTGAATCATTTTTTTGTTGATTTTGTATTCTGTTGACCGGGATGTGTGTTTAGTTCCTGTGAAGCAGCATTATAATTGAACAGTAGATCTTTGTTAGTCGCTGACCCGAGGGAACAGTGTTCTTCTGTTCTGGTATCTTTGAAGTGGTCCTGCCCAGCGTCCAGCTGTAGTTACACCACTGACAGACTCTCACCGAGATCCCAGAGCACAGGCTAGGGTCTGCATTATTCCAACAATAAGACATTACAGTGTGACCGATGCTGGGATTTCCTGATGACTCACGGCATCGGGCCTAAAAAAGCAAACACTTCCACCTCGGTTTTGTGCATTGCTGTGTTCTGACATGGATTTTTATTACTTTAATGTGTCCCCCCCCATGTCCTTTCAAACCAGTAAAAGCTTAGTTTGTCGTTGAAGCGTATATTCTCCAAAACGGCACTAAATGATGCAGCGAGACGGAGAAGACAAATTATTTAATAAAATCTTTTTTTTTCGGCATACACAAAGTATTCTCGTTGCTTTGTAACATTCTTATTAAACCAGTAAAATGCTTCACTGGATACTTGACGGTGTCATTAACTTGGCAGTCAATGGGACCAGTCACAAGCCTTTTTATCTAAAATAATTGTGTTCAGCTGAGTTAAGCTTATATTTATGTATATTTATGTATATATATATATATATATATATATATTTTTTTTTTTTTTACTGTATCTCAATTTTTTTGAGATACAGAGGATTATTTAAACCACTTTTGTGAGGTTTAATAATATCAGATTTGGTCTCTTCTGACCGATAACAGCCAGTATCAAAGCCAATACCAATACATAACATCCAATCGATGCATCTCTAGTTTTATTACCTTATATAATGTGCTAAATTTGTGGCTTAAACCATTTTAGTTTCGGGTTCTGATTCACTCGCACGAAAAGCGTTCTCTTTCATGTCTTATTGTGCTTAAACTGTCAGAAACACACAAAAACAGTTGTTTGACTGTAAAAGGAACCAGATGGGAAAGAAATGTCATGTTTGTATTAACTTTATCTGTTTGAAATCAGCCAAAGACAAAAGTTAGCAATGTTTTGCTCAAACTTTGTCCAAGGAGTTAGAAGTGCTACACCATTGTTGCTTGTGAAAACACAAAAAGGTTGTTGTCCTGCACGTTTTCTGGGTTGGTAGATGCACTGGGGGCCTGATTAGAATATTAACTTTCATGATATGTCACCTTCCCCCTCTCTGATGACCAGCCATTTGTTTTTGCGCTTGTGTGCGATAAGCTTCTAGCATTAGATCGCGTGTTTGAAGCAGAAACGTGAAGCCGTGCATGCCTGTCCTCAAGGTCACGTTGACCTCTGACCTCTCTTGAATGCTCCCTACAGTGTGCAGGTGTTGTTTGTGTATCTGTTGTGTCTGATCGAAGTGTTTTGTTTCTTCTCTGCGCTCGCTGAAGTGGAAAAGATTTGAAGACGTACTGGGACTACAAGCAGGCAGCAGGGCCGTACCAGCAGGCCTGGACACAGCTGCGTCTGCAGGCCTTCCCGCTGTGGCCCCGGGGCCCTCGAGAACTGCTGCTGTTCTGTTAGTGGATCGCAGGAATACGAGCTGTGTCTCATACTCAAGGCTGTAGCAGAGATCAAATAAATAAATGCTTGAAAAACATTTTGTAAACCGTGTCAGGAAATGGAATCACATCATTTAATTACAAAACTGGACACATGCCTATTTGAAAAAAAGTTTTCTTTTTATATGGATTTGTGTATATGCTTTATTTTTATGATTAACTGTTTTTCTAAGGCATTGTTAGATGCTACTGTTTCCTGTCATAGCAAATATTTGATTTCCAAAACCGTATCATAGCTATTAAACTATTGTTATGAAGCTAAATCTATATTTTACTTAAGAATGATCTCAAAGTAAAACGAAATCAGCTGAAGTCTGAGGCTGTGCTTTAAAATTAGATTATAATATATCTGTAAAAGGCCTACAGTAATCAGTGTTGAGGTTTAATGTCAGTGTTTTTATGTAATGCTGCTTCACATATTTCAAAATGATGAACTGTTTAAAATCATAAATTTAGAAGTGATCAAATGTAATCATTTAGTGCTGTCAAACAAATAACATCCAAAATTATTATTTTTACATATAATGTGTGTACTGTGTAAATGTGTTATGTATATATAATGCACACCCATGCACGTATACATTTAAGAAAAATATGTATGTTTATATACTTAATATATTTATATATGGATGTAAATATACATATATTTTTCAAATATATACTGTGTTTGTATATTTATTATGTGTGTATATATCCAGGTGCCTGTCATATAATTAGAGTATCTTCAAAATGTTCCATTCAGGAAGTGGAACTTGTATAACGTATACATTCATTCCACACGCACTGATATATGTGATAAGTGTTTATTTCTTTTAATTATGATGATTATAACTGACAACTAATCAAAACTCCAAATTCAGTATCTCAGAAAATTAGAATATTATTTAAGACCAATACAAAGAAAGGATTTAGAAATCTTGGCCAACTGAAGAGTATGATCATGAAACAAGTGGATCAGTCTGTGGCTCTGCTCCGGTGTTAGGAGAGCCCAGGATGCTCTGATAGTGGCCTTCAGCTCTTCTGCATTGTTGGGTCATCTTCCTCTTCACATTACACCATAGATTTACTATGAGGTTAAGGTCAGGCGAGTTTGCTGGCCAACGAAGAACAGGGAAAGCATGGTTCTTAAACCAGGTGCTGGTGGCTTTGGCGCTGTGTGCAGGTGTCAAGTCCTTTTGGAAAAATAAATCTGCATCTCCATGAAGCTGGTCAGCAGCAGGAAGCATGAAGTGCTCTTAAACGTCCTGGTATACAGCTGCGTTGACCTTGGACCTCAGAAAACACAGTGGACCAACTGCAAATGCAAAATTGACTTTCATCAGAGAACATAACATTGGAGCACTCAGCAGCAGTCCAGTCCTTTTAGTCTTTATCCCAGGCGAGACGCTTCTGACGCTGTCTGTTGTTCAAGAGTGTCTTGACTCGAGGAATACGAAGCTGAAACCCATGTCTAGTATACGTCTGTGTGTAGTGAAGCTCAGATTCACATACATACACGGTATGACATGAAGTGATATGTATTGCACGACTGCCCCAACAAATTGACACATTTAGAAAAAAAAGTTTAAATGGCAAAATAGAGGTAGAATATGAAAATAAGTACAGTAAATAAATATATGACAAAATAACTAACAATAAAATAGAATAAAGAGAACAGAGGTAGAATTGAATATGAATATATCAATATAAGTAAGTATAAGTGTATGTACACACAATAAAATTAAGAGTGTAATAGTGAATTGATTAAAAAGGCATACTGGGGGCCAATGGTATGTAAATCCCACTCATTTATCCCCCCGTAGCTTTCTAAAGAACAGATAAAGTACAGATGTGCAGAGTAAAAAGTAAGAAGTGCAATGGTCTGAATTGGGTGGAGTAGAGAGTGAAGGTCAGTGTCCGTGTGTGTGTGGATGTGCAAAATGGATCGGTACCGTGTGATGTATTGATTGAGAGACCGAATCGCCTGCGGGAAGAAGCTCCTCCTCAGTCTCACTGTGCTGGCCTTCAGGGAGCGGAATCGCTTTCCTGACCTCAGCAGAGAGAACGGTTCATTGTTGGGACGGCTGAGGTCCTTCTCAATCTTCCTGGTCTTGGTCCAGCACCGCCTGCTGTAGATGGAGTGCAGGTCGGGGAGCTCGGTGCGGATGGTGCGCTCAGCTGATCGCACCACCCTCTGTAGAGCTCGTCTGTCCTGCATGGTGCTGTTCCCGACTCCAGCCGCAGTCCACTCTTTCTGAATCTCCCACACATTTTTGAATGGGTTTTGTTTCACGTTTCTCTCCAGGGTGCTTTAATGTACACCTTTTTTTTCTACCACATCTTCTCCTTCCCTTCGCCTCTCTATTAATGTGCTTGGACACAGAGCTCTGTGAGCAGCCAGCCCCTTTTGCAACGATCTTTAATGTCTTGCCCTCCTTGTGCAAGGTGCCAATGGTCATCTTTTGGACAACCGTCACATCAGCAGTCTTCCCCATGATCGTGTCGCCTACAGAACTAGACTGAGAGAGCATTCCAAGGCCTTCGCAGGTGTTTTGAGTTCATTAGCTGATCAGAGAGTGACTCAATACTGAACCTGTTCACAATATTCTGAGATACTGACTTTAGGGTTTTGTTTAGTTGTCAGTTAGAATCATCAAAATGAAAGAAATAAACACTTGAAATATACCAGTCTGTGTGGAATGAATGTATACATTATACAACTTTTTGAATATATTCTCTCTATTATATGACCAGTGTCATAACCGAGACTCCTTCACAACTAGCGCCTGTACATACACACTTTGTGATTAAATGTAACTAGCACTAGTTATAAAGTAATTTAATTTTGAACACTACCTGATACATTGGAACTTGTGATCTGTCGACTGTAACCAAAGTATCAAATCTTCTTAACACTGTTCTTAAAACAGAACTGTAAAAGCAACTAAAATGTATGATTTGCGTAGCTTACTTACCCAGGTAGCCATTTCTATCTTCTATTCTCGGTTTATAAAGCACGTCAGCAGGCTCGCTCGCTCTGTTCTCCATTGAGCAGAAGTATATCTTGACCAGGGGCTATAAACCACAACAACTGTAAATATATTACGCCATACATTCCAAGTCGGATAAAGTCCTACAAAAGCTTTGCGTGAGGAACATTTGACTTCTCACCACTGTAGCTCTCAAATCTCATTGACATCACTGCTTTTCAAATGTGTCACGATCAAGAACGAGGGGGGATTTTTATTCGTGAAAAGCTATTGTGTCACACCTTCATGTGTGTTTTTTGTTAGACTGACAGCCCCTGGTCAGTATTTGCATTTGTGGTATGAGAAAGAGTATCAGGTGAGTTTTTCAGTATCGGGTCAACCTTCCCTTAAAGCTTCCATTGGGACTGTATATCACGTTCTGTTCCACGAGGTTTGTATTCATATTATTAAAGGGATAGTTGATTTAAAGACTCCAGAGTAAGACTAGTGTGTCTCAATAAATCACATTGACAACTGGTTTAATTTTTGGTGTTGGTTTTTATTGGTTAGGTCATCCAGCTACCTTACCTTTCAATTATTTTAAATATATAATATACAGGGGAAAAATACAGATAAATTAAAACATTAAAAGTTACTATATATTCTCAGTGTCAACATATTTAAGCATCTGTAATAACACTGCAACACCATTCACCAAAAGAAGAGAAATCACTAATGCGTTTGATCTAATGTTTCAGAGCACAATGTGACAGGTGACAATAGAGGTACAAACACATCTGCTATGTGGTTAATTGACAGATGAGTCGATCCTGTTCCCAACCGCAGAACAATTGCGCAGTCCAAAAGAAACGGGAGTGAAGTGTTACACGGCATGGGGCGATGCAGGGATCCTAATATCCAAACGTGTTTTCTCCACTGTAGGCCACGTACAAAAAGCCATCCTCATCTTTTTCTTTTTCGTACAGCTGCCCCATAGTCAAACTGAAAGGACAACGGAGATTGTGAGTAAAAATAGATGCACTCACAGAATAATGTATTCAATTAAACAGATGAACCAAAGCGAACCACGTTAATATGATGCTATTTCACACGTTCTTCTCTCTCTGGAGTGTTCAAAGCTCCTAGTGCTCAGATAAGATCCCTGAAGTCTTTCATCATCGGATCTTTCTACATAACGGTGTAGGTTTATGTTCAAACCACATCCATATGTTTAAGCAAAGAAGCAATGCAGAGCTATGATTGTGTCTGTAGTGTTGCTGCGGGCGCCATGTTCTGGAGACGCCGTGTGTCGTGAAAGCGCTTCAAACAGGACATAACTAGAAATCAGTGGTTGAATTGCATTAACAACACAGTTCCAGAACAGTCCAGGCCAAATACTTGTGTGTTTGACAGTGATCTGAAGCATTAGTACGCCGAAGCCCCATGCTAAAGAACTCCAGTAGTCTATTTGAGAAAGCAGGTGGAGGAGGTAAACACAGATTATTTGTAAATGGATGTTAAAGAAGGATGTTGGGTGTGACCTGTGGCGTCACAGGAAAACATTTCAGCCGTCCTCCTTCCCTTTTCGATGAAATCTGATGCCATATCTTGCTGCCAGACACAATCACGGCCCTATAGAGTTTCATTAGCTTGAATGCTGCACGCTCAGAAAGCGATTCACCTGCATTGTGAACATATCTGCTGTATAAGGAAATACTAGATCCCTGCAGATGTTTCAGCTGACTGAATTCCTATAGTTATTGTCCTCTTTGTTTCCTGGAATATTTGCCCTGAGATATATGTGGGT
Source organism: Enteromius trimaculatus (assembly GCA_032361065.1). NCBI lineage: Eukaryota > Metazoa > Chordata > Actinopteri > Cypriniformes > Cyprinidae > Enteromius > Enteromius trimaculatus. The sequence goes on along the minus strand of JAUMHP010000084.1, from coordinate 14,687,653 downwards.
GGTTTGGTCTGTTTTTTTTTTATTGGTGTTTTCACACCCCCATTCATGTTACTGGATATGTAATGAACAATCATACTAGCAACGTCCCTGCGGGCAGAGTTTGCTCAGTGCTGTTCAGATCCAGATCTTCACTGCTGGTTTGGTCTGGCCAGAGGAGAATGGTGCTGTGTTAAATACCAGTTAAATACTAGACTCAATCTAAATTGTCAAAAGCGCTATATAAATAAAAGTGATGACTTGAATGCAAATAGTGTTACAGGACCACTGTTACGGTATGAAAGTACACAGGGTACTGGCTTCACTGCTCTTATGTCGTAGTGACCATTACATTTGCATACATCTTTACACAAACACAGAGTCAGTGAGCGTGACTTCTGTCTGAGTTACAGGCCAATATCCAGTACACACTTTAGAGCTCCTGATGTTTACGATAAAATAAGCTCAAGATATTTATGTGTTTTATTTCACAGCATAAAACACAGCATTAATTAGTGTTGGGCAGTAACAATACATCATTAAATATAGAAGTATGATTAACTGACATTGACATTCAAATGACTAATTATTATGAGAATAATTCAACACTTATCCACAGCCATGTCAGATCGGTTCAGGTAAGAGCTCAAGCATTCAGGGAATGTGTTTAGACTGATAAAGTTGTCAGCTGCTTCCTGAAATGATGTTTAAGCCTTTAACTTCTGGCAATTAGGTTTCTAAATGTACTTGTTTTCATCTTGATGAATATAATTAGTACGAATCATACATATAAAACATATTTTATAGTGTTAGTATTAATAATAATAATTCAGCCAATGGATTCATTTCCCGGCTGACCTACAAAAATGTGTCACCAACATTTTTTTCTATCAGTCTCATTTCAATCTTATTTTTGAAGCAGTATTTTAAGGTGGACGTTTTAACATTGTAACTGCTTTGTGTAATTATTTGATTGTGACAGATTCATAGGCACTCTACTTGGTAGAGAGCGTGTAATAAATAAAAGCAAGATTTTACCTGGACTGAGGGACAGTTTTGTCGACAAAAAGGAATATGGCTTTTTCAGAAGGCAGCTGGATCCGCTTTCTGATGATCCACATGAACTGGGCCACTGTAATGTCAGACGGGACCAGATACTTTCGCTTGTCAATATCCACAATCTGTGAACCAGATACTTTCTCTACAATAACCTGATAAACACAAGAGAGAGCAAACAAAGGCAATCATGTGTTGGAAATAGGCACTTTTTAGTGATAGAAACGAATATCAGTCAGGCTTTTAGTCAAAAGCTAATACACTCCAGCACTACAGATGGTACAAGCTGCAGTGAACTTTCAAGTTCGACAACTATTGTAGCAATAAATACAAAAAAGGAGACGCAGACAAGATATTAAAGTCATTTGTGTATTTTTGTATGCTGGAACTCAATCACAAAAAACAAACATTCAATCAATTTTGGTTTACCACTGAACAAATGTACATCTGTCCCATCAGTGCCTTTCATGACATATTAGCACACATTTTGTTTGTAATCTTCAAATTTCCAATGACTTGTACATATGGATGCAGTAACTTCAGACACTTCCAAAACAGTTGCAACAGAGATGGCAATACATTAATTATGTTGCCACAAAAAGTGCCTTTCTCTGTTCTAAAGAAGGGGGTGCCAATACTTTTGTCCATATTATGTATATACAAGTCACTGGTGTTTGGGGATGAGTTTCTAGATCAAGGTCTACAGTTAAATTCATGAGAGACCAGTCATTTTCTTCAACACTGAATGCAATTCTTTGAACGGTAACAGACAAAAATGGTTGGTAGCAGATAAATTGTATATCTTATGCAAATTCTTAATGTTTGCAGAACATTTTAAGCAAATAGGTGACTGATTACTGGTTATGTCACATTGATGACATTGATGATTTATTCTTGTGCTCAATAGGTGTGGAAATGATAAAAAAAGAAAACAAGAGCCACTTGACATCTACCTTCAATGCTGATTCAAGATCCTTGCTGGTTTATTGCTGGTTGGCAAATAGCTTTCAGTGCATTAGCACCATGAAATACTGACATCTAATCGATTTAGAGGTACTTATTGCAGGATGAAGAAAAAACATGACACACTATCCAAAGAACAAAAAAAAGTGCCAAACATTTAAGTTTGGTGTAAAAGAGTCTTTAGACCTGCTGTTGTCTATGATACGGTTATTATGAGTTAAATAACAATGGGCCAATGACAAATAAAAATGCTTAATAATTTGGATTCTACATAGCAGTCCTTGGCGTAATTGTTTAATGGTTTTTTTAATAGTCCTGGTACTTTGTTTATTTTATCTGATACCTGGCATGCGTTCAGCAGGATACTGGTTTTATGGGAATTAAATTTCACTGGCATTGGTATGACCTACTGAAAATGTGATTATTGTGTCAACCCCATTCCTTCCAGACGGAAAATGTCTCCTGGTTTGTCTTGGATTGCCCCAAAAGTGCTTAACAGTGACAAGCTTTGTTACTGACTGTCGTCATAAATTCTAAAACAGAAGAAGGTTATGACCATGTTGAATTGTTATGTCCATACTCACAGGAACTCTGTCTGGGTACTTGTTGCGGATTTTGGCCGACTCCACACACCTGTGCTCTGAACGATGGAAGCCAAAAGACAAGACATCAATCAGTCAACATGCAATGTTCTTCACATCACTCATATTCATTAGAATATGTGTGAACATAAATTAATTAACATTAATCATACTCATCCGCATTCTTTTTAATAATTATAAGACTACACACAAACAGTGTTATTTTGATATAAAATGCCTAATATTTTCAAGTAATATGTTTGCTACAATAGTTTTCAAACATGTGACGCAGACAGGGTTAACCTCACAGTAATCAATACGGATTACTAACACTCTCAAAATCCTTCATCACTTAAATTAAGATTATAATAATTTAATTTTAAAGCACAGCTGCCACAAAATAAGACCTACTTTGAGGTAATTCTGAGGGTAAATACAAATTTAAAACTATAATAAGAAATAGTTTAGTAGCTCATTTTCATAAGTAACTGCAATTTAATAACACTTTTTTTTTTAAATCAGTAAACTGTAACGGATTACAATTCCATTTGTTTACGTAATTTAGTTAACATTAACTAGTTACTCCGCAATACTGGTAACTAACCCCAAAACAAGAGCAATCAACAAATATTTACATACACATTAGACATGTGAATATCTTAAAGTCACAAAAAAGCATGAATGCATGTGTATGTACGTTTGTATGCTAAACATGACATGCTAAAACGAAAGAGAAACAATCAGACGCTGATAAAACAACAACACCAGCGCCTGACTCTGCTGCGGTGTGATCTCGGTTTATTATCGTTATTCATGTCGTATTATTATAAGCAGCACACAACAGGCCCGACATCAGCAGATAAATATAGCGGCTCTTCCCAGATCGCAAGCCGAGGTAGAGCGAGTTAGCAAGCGAAAGCCTCAGACCGACAAACAGATCAATAATTACTCGCATCTGACAGGCCGTTGTTGATAATAACATGACATCTTCGATGAATTACCCAGAGAATGGTCCTCTTTAAACATCCATTTCATTTTTGCAGAGGTATTGCTCGAGGAGCGACTTGTTATCGAAAATATCTGCTGATTTTAAGTCAGTTAAATCAAAACTAAAAACGTCAACAGCAGCAGACATTCGTCTTCAGAACCAGAGACGTAGTGACGTCACCGCGCGAGCGTGCCTGCGTCACTGCGGGGCTGTACCATTCCCTCGATTCCGGGGTTGTTTCTGTACGCGACTCGAGTTCGTATATTTTGCAGCAAACTAGACTCATCCGAGCACAGAAACCGAGTGTTTAAACAGATTGTTTTTTGTTCGTGAGCATACTTTATATTAATTAGTATCTAATAATGCACGTGCTTCGCACCGGGCCTAGCTTCGCGCTGTTGCTATGGTGAACAGATGACGCTGCGCCACCGGAACAATCAGTGCGCGTGTTGTGTGTTTGCTAACTAATACACAAGTTTTGACTTTATTTGGTTTTTGCCCCCAAAGTGTGGTAGTCTACTACTACTACAACTTAGACAAAATAGCTCTTTATTGATCGTTGCTAGTGGATGCATGTGTATATACACGGGCTTAGTGGTGTTGTGTGGAAGTTAATATTTACTGCAATATTAATAACAGCAATGGCTTTTTATGACGTGCACACTCATCCCGTTTTAGTAAGATACAGAACACGCGTGTGCACCAGAGCAACGCTATTTGTGTGCGTGGTGCTATGCCTCACGTATATTTCACCTCTCCTGGTGGCTTACAGAAGTCAAGGTGAGCTGTTCGCGTTTTATTCCAGTCAAATTATTTCCAAATGCTTGAGGTCGTGTGAAATGAAATGGATCTGATTTATGCACAGGCTTCTGGCTGAAGAGGAGCACATATGAAGAGCAAGCCGTCATTCGGTTCCAGTATGACGTGATTGTGATCGGAGCCACAGACACAGCCGGGAGTTATGTTGCGTGGAGCACGTATCCCAACTTTAATCGACTCCTGGGAGATCATTTACGCATCCCAAATCTCTCTGTAAGAATTAAACTGCTGAAATATTAACTTTTTATGTCAGCAATTGACTATATATACTGGACCACAAGACCAGTCAATATTTGGCTACACTCAGTGGGTAAGTGGGTGCAAAAAAAAAAAAATTCATAGCAACGTATATTACTAATCAAAAATTAGGATGTTATAATACACCCTGTAGCACAGAAGCAGAAATTAATAATATGCATAATTTTCCTCAATATTTAGATTTTTTTTGTTGCACCCTCAGATTCCAGATTTTCAAAAAGTTGTATTTCAGCCGAATATTAACAAACTATACATCAACAGAAAGCTTATTTCAACTTATTTTTTCATCAAAGAAAACAAAAAAATGGATCATTCAGAGTCTTACCATGTATTTCTGGCTATTGCTATAAATATACCCGTGATACTTGTAACTGCTTTATTGCTCGGGGGTCATATATTAAAGCATGGTTGTTTATTATTCAGGTCCAGGAGGAGGACCGAGACCAGGATGGGAAGCCTGACCTTCTAACTCTCCAGATTGAGATCCCACTCAAGCCAGAAGAACAGATGTTCAGCATTCAGCTCCTACTCAGCTTCTCATACCAGCTGTTTGTGTGTATTCAGTGCATTCCTGCACATCACAAGTAACTCTGAACTCTTTAACAGTGTTGATATCTTTCTTGATCTCTGTCTATCTGTCTAGCGAATGTCTACGGTTGTGATGCAGGCACTTGCCTTTGTACAGCATTCGTCGCCCGTGCCAGGATCTCAGCTTTTCATCTGCGGAGACCTGAAGCTAAACCAACGAACCCCTCTTCCTCACCGAGGTTTGCATACTGTCTACAACGTGAGTATAACCCAAGAGCCCCAGCATATGACCTACACACAGATGAATGCGATGATTCACTCACTGCTGGAAATTTAGCTGGAAACCGGTTTGACTTGTGAAGCTGCAATGTTGCATGTCATCAGGAACAAATCGAAAGAACAACTGAGGTGGAATTATTTGGAATGTATTTATTTGCAAATTCTGCTTTGCCGAAATCACATATTAATTTGTTATTCCGTTGGTAGGTATCACTGATCGATGCATCCAGTCCGTTTGCGAGTACATATGACCTGGCCAGCATCATTAGACTCTACCAGCAGAGAAACTGTGAGATCAGAAAAATGGCTTGGTTATGAGAACCTTTCTCGACTTCAAAAAGAGCTAATATTTCAATATTTACTGATATCTGTGTCCGTGATCACCTACGTTTCTTTGTTATTGAGCTCTAAAACCCTAATTTGTCAAATCTCTGTCCGTGTCAGTGAGTGCTCACCTCTCGGGGGTCATTCCTGTGTGGACGGTGGGCAGAGCTGCACATTCTCCATTCCAGATCAGCGCCCAGATCAACTATCCGATGGAGACCATTACATATCCTTTACATTTACCTGCGGTATTTAGATATATGTTTTAAATATAAAAAAGACGGCTTTCTTTTGTTGAAAATTGAAGAACAATGGCTTCCAAAGTAAGTAAGTAAGTCAGACTGCTGTTCAAAGTTTGAGCTTTTTAAATGTTTTTTATTAGTATCAAATAATTGATTCCATTAATCACATCCTAAGTAAGTGTCTGTTTACATAATCAATGTGTGTATATTATGTATATATTAAAACAATATCATGCATGTGTATTGAAAATGAAAATATAAATGTATTATTTTTGTTAAACGAAGCTGCATTGATTTAATCATAAATACAGAAAAAGCACTAATACTGTGAAATAATATTACAATTTAAAATTTAAGGTTTTTTTTATTATATTTTAAAGTATCATTTATTTTTGTGAAGCAAAGCTGAATTTTCAGCATCATTGCTACAGTCCTCGGTGTCACGAGATTCTTCAGAAATCATTCTAATATCCTGATTATTATGAAAGCAATTATTTCCAAATAAATGCTGTTTTTTAACCTTTGTTCATCAATAAAGGTTCAAAGACAACTGTTTCCAACTGTGCTAATAAATAAGCATTTTAGAATGATCTCTTAACGTGATCTGAATATATATATATATATTTCACTTAACAAATCCATTTTTTTCTAAAATGATAACATTCTCCTGCTGGAACAATCACATGACAGGAAATAGTTTCTTGTGCAGCCTCTCACAAGCACATATTGGACACATGAAGTGATTTTTTGACTTCCTGACATCTGTGCATTCGTTCAGGTTTGATTTCATCAGATTGAGTTTCATTTCCTTGACTGTTTTTCCCTACTTATCTGCCGGGCTTCTGGGAAACCATCAAGTTTGCCTGGATTCAGTATGTCAGCGTCCTGCTCATCTTTCTTTGGGTTTTCCAGCACATCCAAACATTTGTCTTTCAAAACCAGGTTTTACCAACCACCACAGTACAGCCCTTCAAACAGCACAGCTCCTGAGATTATTTCTAGTTTGGGATTTTTTTTTTTTGTATCAGGACATGGAGATCTAGTGTTTGCTACAGTGTTTTTCTTCTTTGTACATAGTTGTCTTTGTGTAGTTCAAGTATGATCATTAGGGATTCCCACCAGGATGCTTGTTGAGTTGCTGGTTTTTCTGGTTTGAAAGCCACGTTCTGCGCAAAATATTTCTTACCGTGTGGAAATATTTCACGCCAAAACCTTAAATAAAGCTTGTAATTAAAAATGGCCTCGAAGATGCTATTGTTTTCAAATCCACAGAAACCACGAAAAATCCTCGAGGCGTTTGCTTTAGAAGAACATTTCTGTTTTCATCTTGAAACATGACTCCTGCTCGATGTCTAATCAGTGCTGTGAGTCACAATATTAGCACAGTGTTTTGTTACAGTTTGGGAATTTCATGTTTCCGATTGACAATAAATATTAAATATATAAATATTTTCCTCTGGAAAATCATTGTCTGTGAGAAAACTAAATAAAAATCGACTCAAAAGCACATCAGATGTTTGCTAACTGTTATGTTGTACTGGCTCCACAGATACATGTATCTAATACTGTTTTCTCCACGTCCACCTGTGACATCAAGCACAGGAAGTTTGGCACAATGGACAGGATACAGATGCAATCTTTTCCTGTTTCATTCATCCTTGTTGTGAAAGCAGAATGCTTATGGAGCTCTTTCTGATTCTGCGAATTTACTTTTATATCATACTAGATTTAATTGGCGTGTATCGCTTTTTATAGAAAAACTCTTGTTCGTTGGATAGCAATGTGTGTCTTTCCACAGTAATGGAAGCATACAGAGTAATACCCGTTATAGATAAGCTTGGTATTATTCCTAACACACAGGACTACTCCGAGAAGATCGTGTCATCTTACAGAAGGTGTCCCCACCCACCGCTTGCCAATCACTCTTAAAGGCCACGTCTCAAAGTTTTTTCACATGCAGAGTTTTTCAGCACAAACATTTCATCCCTGAATGCGAACGCGTTGCTGAGCAGGAGGTAAGGCACGCTTTCAGACACACAGTGTCACATTAATATATGTGTTTGTCGGGTGACTCCTACAATGATCTGTTTGTGACGGGACTGTGACTCTTTCTAACGTTACTAAAGAGGATGGTTGTGAACGCGGGGCAGCCGAAGCTCTGATATAACGCGTTTGTGCGGACCATCAGTTTTTGGGCATCACTGCGTGCGTTTCTGGAGTCATATGATGATGGTGTCTAGTAATGCTGTCTGTCTAGCTTACTAGGTTTAGGATTATACACGCAGTACATTGTGAGTGACGGCCTTTGGCTAAAAAGTCGCTTTTCTACATTTTTATGAAATGTTTTGTACCAGGTGGATCAGCTTAAAGGAGCACACAAATCAAATCCGATCATATTACTCATTTATCACCGCACGTTTCCCACCTGTTTCTCTTAGTCAGGTGTGCAACGACCTTAAAGCGACAGTTCACCAAGAACATACTTTCAATGCAGAAATTGCTCATGATGAAGCTTCAAATTGGTATGATATACTGGTGTTTACTTATTTAGAAGCACGCTAAATTGTTTCGTGTCGTGTGAAATCTTTACCGATAACCATGCAAAAGTTTTATGTGCGAAACAATCCAAATGTATTAATATGGCAGACGAGAGGGAAAACTGTGTTTGTAAATAATTGTTTGTTTGTTTGTTTGCCTTAAACAGAACCTTTTATATTGCCCTTTGAAAGCTTAAAGTAGCCTACAAGTCGCATGGACCTCACGAAATGAGTAAAGTATTACCAGCTTGGAATGGGTTTTAAGGTGAACTGTCCCTTTAAAATGGCTGCATGTTTTGAGTGCTCGGGAGCATTAACATTGTGCACATTGTGTTGTTTTCAGAGGGAAGTTTTCCGTTGGTACAGTGTGCAATGCCTTTCCATTTGCATTTCATTTAATATCTGTGCGTGCGATATCTGTTCATAGGCCTGTTGATTTGATGTGGATAACTCGATCTGTAAAAACAACATCCTTTTTAGCTCAGCTGGGGAGAGTTTTGTGTCGAGTGCAGAGAAGTGTTTTCTTGTTTTATTATTGGATTTCTGTATGGTTTTGTCAGTTGTAATGGGAGATGGACTGCCATCTGCTGGTTAGAGTTAGAAAAGGATTCCTCTAAATGAGTGAAGTGACGTGGAGCTCTAAAGAGCAACAGGTGTGTGATACGCGTGATTGAGCATTGCATTAGTATGCTGTTCGTAACATCACAAGGAACAGATTTGATTTATGAAGGTCAAGGTACTATTCCAGATTTAATTAATTAAATGTTAAACTGGTTATAATTTAACTAATCTACTTCCCGAAGCACTTTTGTAATTTCTTTTGGCTTCGGGTAAGTTCCTGTCAGTTCTTGGTGGGTGCTAAAGGTGAATTCCCTTGATTGTGAAAAATAAATACAATCTCTTGACTGGATTAAAAAAAAAAAAAAAATACTATACAGTACATATATTTAGCATCATAAATCGGCCCCACACAATTGTCCACTTTTTACCGATTTATGATGCAAAATACAGTCAAGACAATTGTCAAGTATAAGCTCCATATTCTTCAATATCATATTTTGACATAAGAAACGGAGAGACGTCGCTTTAAGATTTTTGGCATTGTTCATGTTCAGAGGTTTTGTGTGATTATGTTTGTTTACCAGTTTTTATTGTATTTTTATGTTGTATGTGCATTTTATTTATTTATTTGTTTGAAATGGTTTTTTGATATGCAAATAGCCCATGATAAAAAATATCATCTTCTTCTATTATATACCAGTCCTGTCAAATGAATAATCACGATTACTCTCATCCAAAATGAGATTTTGCTGACATAAAAACAAAAATGTGCGTGCCTATACTTTTGTATGTGGTTTAAATATTAAATATATCGTATGTATACATGCATGATAAATATACATAAAGTTATTTTGGATGTGGTTGATCGGGTTTGACAACACTGATTAAAACTAATCCTAATATAATGCTTTAGGGCAGTGGGGCCCTCCTAGCGGTCGTATGTCCTGCGTAGTTCCGCTCCAACTCCAATCAAACACACCCGAGTAGAACTTCGCAGGACATACAATCGCCAGGAGCGAGGTGGCCCAACCCCTGCTTTAGGGTGTGCTTGAATCAGCCACTGAAGTATGCCTGTGCTTGCTCTCGCAGGTGAATAAAGCAGGCAGTATGCTGCGGTGGAGAGTGTCCAAGCCCACTGTGCTGAGTCTGGTGTTAATCCAGACGGCTGCAGTGATGCTTCTGTACGGCTGGTACAACCGTCCTCCGTCTCCCAACACGGCTGCATCCGAGGGCAAGGTACATGTGCTGCTGCTGTCCTCCTGGAGGTCCGGCTCCTCGTTCCTGGGCCAGGTGTTTAACCAGCACCCAGACGTCTTTTACCTGATGGAGCCTGGCTGGCACGTGTGGACCTCTATACACCAGGCCGGCGCACAAAGCCTGAGGATGGCGGTGCGCGACATGATCCGCAGCGTCTTTCAGTGCGACATGTCTGTGATGGACTCGTACATGCCTCAGCCGCGCAACGTCTCCAACCTGTTCATGTGGAGCCACAGCCGCGCGCTCTGCTCTCCTCCCGCTTGTTTCCTCACAGCGCGTGACGAGATTAGCAAAGAGCAGGACTGCAAGAAGCACTGCGACACGCGAGGCTTGAAGCTGGCCGAGGCGGCGTGTCGGACCTACAGCCACGTGGTGCTGAAAGAGGTGCGCTTCTTCGAGCTAGAGTCGCTGTATCCGCTGTTGCGTGACCCGAGCTTGGATCTGCGCATCATCCATCTGGTTCGCGACCCTCGTGCGGTTCTTCGCTCCCGCGAGCAATCGGTTAAAGCCTTAGTCAAAGACAGCGCTATCGTCCTTGAGCAGGCTAATGTCCCAGAAAAGGAGAAGTCTTATAAGGTCTTTCAGGAGATTTGTCGCAGCCATGTGCGGATTTATGAAACCGCCACCCTAAAGCCGCCGGATTTCTTAAAGGGGCGCTATAAAATGGTGCGCTACGAGGACCTCGTTCGCAACACGCTGGCGGAGATCGAAGCCATGTACGACTTCGTGGGTCTGGAGATGACGGAGAGTCTGCAGGAGTGGATCTACCGCATCACGCATGGGAAGGGCAGGGGAACGAAGAAGGAGGCCTTTAAGATCACCTCGCGAAACGCTGAGGACGTCTCTTTGGCGTGGCGCACCACCTTACCTTTTGAGAAGGTTCAACGCATCCAGGAGGTCTGCAAAGGAGCCATGACTCTGCTGGGATATAAGACAGTGGACAGCGAGAAGGAGCAGAAGATGCTGGATTTAGACGTGCTTGTGCCGCGAGAGCGCTTTCAGTTCAGCTGGCTGCCCTCCAAAACCACAACCGCAAAAGTATAGAAAACCTGAAGATCTTAAGTACTGTGGCACTCGCCCTTCCGTTTTGTTCTCATGCAAAAGAAGAGTCAAATCTGAGTATCCCATTGACCTGCAGAGAACGGGACGGTGGAGCAATAAAGCGCTGTTCTCTTCCTTAACACAGCTTTTAACAATGGATGCTGTTTTTGAATTATTTTTGAAATTATGGTCCAATAATGAACTTCAAGATGTATTTATTGACACAGAAACTAGTATGGTGTTTTTGTTTACGAAAAGAGCATTGCATTTCAATTTGACGTTGTAGATGTGGGTTGAATACGATTCTGAGTCACAGTTACGCAGGAAACACTGGAGGGAAACGGGTTCAAGCGATGCAATAAGACAAAAAATGTATTGTGCCTTTTGAATGCTGGAATAGGAACCGTTCAAAACCGATTCTGAGGGACTACGTTATTTGGTGGAATAATGTTTTTATTAATATCATTACACTTTACATTTAATTTTTATGACACCTTACATATATAAGCCACAATCCCAGTGTTGCCGTGGTTTACAGTGAATTTATAACAGCTGAGTTATAATTTCCCTGTGAGCCACAGCTTATTGCTTCAACAGAATACAGACCCCCTTAAAGACCCCATATGAAGCTAAACATAGATGTTCAAATGGACAGTGGTGAAGAAAACTGCCACTTTTGAAGCGTAAATTTGATTTAAACAATAGATCTACATAATATTAACATGCAGTTCATAGAGGACATATTCCCTACAATTACAGCATGAAATATTATGTAATATTATGCAAACCTATAAACTTTGTAAGTGCAAGTGTATTCCCTGGTTTTACAGACAGGGCTTAAACCTAGTCCCAGACTAAAATGTAAGCCTGAGCTCTTTCAGCTGAAAGAAACCCAGAAACGGTGATTGATCATAAAATAGATCAATGCCTTTGTTTTGTCTCAACATGGACACCAATGAGTTGGTGGACTCATGGGAAAAGAGAGAATGCACAGTTGATTTTTCTCTAATCTAAACTGAGAAAGTCTTGGAATTTAATAATAATAATTTTGAAATGTAAACTCAAATTAAAATAACATTTTTTTTTATTTTTTTTTTTTATGTCTTAAATAGACTATTTTCTGCCACCAGGTAGGCTCCGCCCACAAAAACACGTCAACCTTGTTTGCAAACACACAATTGGTCGGTGGGATGGTGTGTATATCACAAAAATGCCATTCAGTTCTCTACAGATGCACACTGACTTTGACCGCTTGAAGATGAATATCAATGCTGTTGTGACGAAAGTAGTTCCTGCTCCCAGACACCTACTGTCCCACAAACCCAATCAAACACACCTGAAGCAGCTCACGAGGGCCCCGGAGCAGGACTCTAGACCTGGGAAGTAGTTCGTATTTGATTGTATGTGTAGATGTTACGCTTGAGTTTTGATCGCTTTAGACCTGGGGCCTGTTTCGTAAAACAAGTTAACCAAATAAGACCGGCATTTAGTTCGTCTGACTCATTTAACACAAATAAACGTTGATAAACTTGTTTTATGAAACGGCTCTAGTTGTTGTCCATGTTCTTGCTGGATTTAGATTTAATAAGACTTGGACCAAGAAAAAAAAATAGTTCCAGCAATCATAAATGTGATTGGGTGTTTTTTTTTCTCTTTTGAAGTCACTCTTCCTGTAAGACGCTGTGAAGGCACTTTGCTTCACTGAGCAAATGAAGAAAGACATGCATACCAACAGTGAGTCAAGAATAGTGCAGATTCAACGCAAATAAAAAGATCTGATGGCCTAAAAAGTTCCCCCTAATGATTCTAAAGCAGGAATTCAGAGTATATAGCTCTAAAAAAGTGTTGCTGTCAAACAGTGGGATTAATCCAAAAGTTTTTGTTTACATAATGTGTGAACCGTGTATATTTGTTTATATAAATACACATGCATGTATATATTTTTAAAAATGTTATGTTTATATATTAAATATTTATACTTATTTATATAAATATATATATACTTGTAAATATTTCCAAAATATATGTTGTATGTGTGTCTTTATATATGCATAATAAACAGGACTAACACATATCATGTAAACAAAAATCCAAAATATACGTGTGATTAATTTGACAGCACTAAAAACATAAAAAATATATATATATATAATCTCCACCGAATGTACAATAAGTAAAAATTAACAGTATAACCGCCATTGAAATTCTATAATTTCCAATGAAATAAGAATTTTTCAGGTTGTGCTCTACGGGTGTGTTTTTGTCTGGGTGAATTACTTGCAAAAAACTTTAACGCTAGAACAACAAAAATAATATTATTGGATTCTTAAGGAGACTGTTAAACAGCCTAACTATATCACTTGGAGAAAAGATTGTTGTTACTCATAAGGGCAAAAAGTGTTGTTGCTGCCAGATTATAGATCAAGAAAGACGTATGCAGTCTATCGTCGCATGAGGACAGAAGTCAAACTTTTCTTCCTCTGTTGAGTTACTCAATTATAGTCACATGTGGCTCTGCCCTATTTTCCAAATACATGCCGATTCATCTTAACACCGTTTGACTTAGAATGTGAATTAATGAGGATATTTCATTATTGAACCTGAAAGCAAAGCAGAGATGCTTCTTTTAAATATGTATCAAACCGCTTGAGCAGGAGAGAGTCCTCTTGAAGTTCAGTGTTCGTGAAATCAACTTTAGGGTACGCTCATGTTCTGATTATATCCATTAGAAATGAAATGAACAGACGTCTGTCGTGCATGTGTTTATCTGCTCTTAAATATTTAAATACTTCACTGATTTTAAGATGAAATGAATGGGAGGCAAGATAAAAAAAAAAATAATTTGTTTATTATCGTGATTTAAAAAATTACATGCTCAAAGCTTTGAAAAGTGAAAATGTATATTTTGATTAAAGAGTGAATGTTTTGCTGTAGATCTTTTTTTATGATGCCAAATTAATATTTTTCTGTGCCAGGTGTGAAAGAAGTGTTGATTTAGTGTTGTGCAAACACTGCTTTATGATCTTATGATTCAGCCGGATGTCAATGCTCTGCAGTATACTGTGCTACTTTGTTTGTCGTTTGCATGAAATACTTTCATTATTCTTTGTATCTGTTCTGTAGAAATTCTCTATACTCTGGAATTTGAGACCTAATGTGATCAAATGTAAACTTTTTTAACAGTGATTGAGTCTTTTGTAATGTTAATCAATGTATTGCTGTTTTATGAGGTGATGTTTGATTTCAACAGAAGCTGGTATTTTATGGTGCATTGTTTGAATCACATTGATTTATAGTCAACACATCACGTCAAGAAGTGCCTTGAAGCAGTTCTAGTGTAGATCAAGAGTGTCTTGTGACTCTAGAGAGCATATTTTGTTAATGTTAGGACGGAAGTCTGATAATGCATCCATAACAAGCTTTTCTGTTTTTAAACCAGGGAGATTTTAGAAGTAATATCACGGTACGCATTTAGCTCATCAGTATTTATGCTTGGCTTCAGTACGTCTTCTCTTGGTTTCTAATAAATGTTGGTCTTTTGCATTACGCCTCATTAATGCTTTTCCTAAATGTGTCTGTCTGTGATCAATGTGGAGTAAACCTATTTAGATACCTCACTTCTTTTTCCACAACTGATGATTAAAACCATGCTGTAAGAATAAACGCTTTTATCTCTCTATAGTGCAATATTGTTTATTACCCATTGTATTCTTATATACAATAACAAAACTCAAGCCCTCACAGAAAGTGTTTTGCATTTTTGCAAAGGATCATGGGCCTATTTCAGAAAGGAGGTTCAAACAACTCGGAGTTTAAACTTGAACTCTGAGTAGACCAATCCAGAGATTACAAACTCAGAGTTTTGGGTTTCAGAACAGCTGATCTGAGTAAGATCAATCAACTCGGAGTAGACTAACTCAGAGTTAAGCGTATC
>JAUMHP010000084.1:14636322-14666924 GCA_032361065.1 Enteromius trimaculatus | reverse complement strand
AAATATATATATATATATATATATATATTGATGCAATGTACGGTTTTGGCTATTGCCACGAATATACCCGTGCTATGGCGACTGGTTTTGTATTCCAGGATCACATGATATTTTTGATTCATTATCTGCAGTTGTGATGCATTATGACTTGCTCTGAGTTTACTGATTGCATGAGTGTCTAGTGTTGTTTTGCTGATTTTTTTTAGATCTAAACGCTGTTTTGAAATTAATGTGCGACCCAATGTGTTGTAAACCGCTGGGAAACTTGTGTGTTTTCCTCAGGAGTATTCCTGCAGTGGCCTGAGACTCATGTATCAGCAGAGGGCGTGTGTGGTGTGTGTTTGTGTGACTGCACACACTCTCAAAACACGACGTGTGCGCGTGCGTTACCTGCTTTGGGAATAAGACGCAGGTCGGCCCTATAACGGTCATCTTTTACTTTGTGTTTTGGTAGGATTTTTTAATGATGACAACAGACACTAGGCATGGCCTAATTTTACATGAGCACAACTACGTTTGCAGTTCTAATTGCGTTCAGATCTCTGGACAGTTATTTAGTAAAAGTGAAAGCACAATTTGTTTGTCATACTCTTTAAACGTTCTGTCATCGTGAGAGCCCGCACATGCAAAATTATCCCAAATCTCTCAGACATACAAATATTCAACAAATTGTTGTGACTTGGAATGTTTCTATGTAACTAAGTAACTTTCCTGAATGTCTATTAGACTTTACAGTAAATCATATAAACTTTACCTACCATTAAATCTGCATCTAAAACACAATAGCATTCAGTTAGACAAAACTGATATTATTATTTGATAATATGATAATTGCAGCTCCCCTGCTGATCATTGGAGAACTTATTTTTATGGTAAGTTTCTGGAAACTTAGCTAAGCTTTGGTTCTTTGTCTCTGCGCTTGAGTCGCGTTTGTTAGAGGAGGAGACAGCAGACAGAAGAGCGCATACGTGATCCCTCGTGCCAACCCAACAACACTGAACCGCTGAGCTGTAATCGGAGAAAATGTCCAGTCAGTTGATTCACAGATGGGCTGAGATCCCAAGAACCGACTAACAGTGAGATATCTTTACCACACAAACTTAAAGAGCTCTGTAGAGATGCTTGGTCCAAAGATGCAGACATTGCCTAAAGTTTGCCCTATTTGATGCAGTTGAACAAGCAACTCGTGACTTTGAGTGTGATGCAAGAAGACACAAATCACACAAGCAAATCAACAAAAGAAGCGCGCTGTGCTATCAAAGACAACCCAGGAACAGTGATAAGTTAGCAGATTTGTGAGGAGAGGTGCTCCAAAGCCAGTCGATATTTTCATATGTTTGGTGGAGGTTTCGCTGCGAAAGGAGGATCAATAAGTTACTAAATGTAAGGATTCACGCAGATTCTCCAACCTGTCAATGATTAGTAAATATAGTAAAACTGAACGTAGGAAGTGTGTGATTGTTTGTTTAGTTTACAATTTCTATAATAGATAAAAGATATTTTCAAAGGGTTCACAAAACACTGTACATCTGGAACAAATAATGATAGTCTAAATAGTGATAGATAATTTGAAAGCAATCACATCCAAAAGTTTTTGTTTATATATATATATATGTATCTGTACTCTGTATATTTATTATGTAATACACACACATACAGTATAAATGAAAGTATTTTCATGTATGTACCTTTATGTATTTATATTATTATATTTATTTATTTATATAAACATAAAATATTTTTCTTAAATACATACATGTTTGTATAAACAAACACAGTACACCCACATATATTATGTAAACAAAAACTTTTATTTTGGATGCAATTAATGGTGTGGAATTGTTTGACAGCACTGCTTGTATTGGATTACTTTTAGATTTACAAGAAAGTACACCAGTTACTTGATGTGTCATATATGTACTGACTGGTGGCTGTATTGTCTTCATGTTGAGAGAAATCAGGAGTAAAATACAGAGGCTTCTTGTGAACCTGATTTTGAAAGGTCTATGTGTCCCTAGGTCAACATATTTAGTTGACCCTGGAAAAACTCTAGTCTTTCATATTTAGTCTTGACCATATCTCTGGACCTAAACCTACCCCTACCCATGAGTAATGAGGAAATGATAGATGGCTGGCACTGATGTACAAGCTCCAAACACTGATTGTAAGCCTAAACTTCACAAAAACTGTGTTTCTTCAGTTCTGATTGGTTAATCACAATGTTGACCCAGGGACATGATGCTCTTGGTAAAATCAGGTTAGCACATGAGGCCACTGTAGTTCTAGACTAAATGTGGAAAATCTCAGTTTGGGTAATCTTCAAAATTGCTGAGGAATGTTGAACTTTCTTCTCCTGTCTCCTAATCTTCAGTCATTCTTTACTGTGCAGAAGAATATTTACATTTCAGCCTGAAACTGATCCATTTCACTTTTGATGTGAAATTTGTGATAGAGATAACAAACATAATCTATTACTTTTTCTATAAGATGTACACAACGCAATTAGTTACTTTTTTAGGGAGCAACATGATAATGCTTTACTTTTAAAAGTAACTTTCCTCAACACTGATCCCTTTCTTCAGATAAACACTAATTTATCTTTATCTCTGTGAGCCAAAAAGATGAGATCGTTTTCATTTTAAGGTGGACATGCTTTTTTGCCTATTCTACAACACTCGGGCGATAAAATGATGTACTACAGCCACAGAGTTATACTACCCTTATTGTGATCTGCTGTTTCTTCTTGTGGTTTAGTTTATTCACAGAGACATTTTATGATGTTTCAGGCAGTTTTGAATTTATATATCCAGGTGTTTCACATTTGCGTCTTTTCAAAGGCATTATATCAAATAGTCTATTGCAAAGCTCCATGCAGACAATTCTTTATTGACTTTATTCAGTTACTGAATATGAAAATTAGTCTAATGTATATATATAAACAATAATCATTTAACAATAATAAACCTAAATATTCAGTATATTCAACTTATCTCAGTTTATCTACATTTTCAGTAGACTGCAAAAAACATACTAAGTGTGATTTATAAAAATGTTTGGTTCAGTTTAGAGAATTTATAGAGAATCAAATTAGTTTACAGCTTAACTTTAGCTTACACAATTCAATAGTTCAGTGAAAGCGTGGCAAAGTAAGCAAAAAACCTTTTGACATCTTTAACATGTCTTGTATTTTCTTTCACCAGGATGGTTCCAACACTAGTATACGGTGTACTTACATTTGTTGGGTTAGAAGGAAGAAAAGTCTAGAAATGCAATTGTCACTTTCCTGCTGCTTATTGTTTATCTAAATTTTTCCCCTAGATGACTATAATGCAAATCATGTTTCTGCTGCTGATGGAAAGGTGAGACTGTAATGAGACTCTTGTGGTATTATGGTTTCATTTTTGCTCTCTGCATCCCCTAACATGCCCGGTATCTTCATCACGTGTGTGTAGCTGGTTCAGTCCATGGGTGTGGCGATCTACCGCGCTCTGGACTGGGGCCTGGATGACAGCGAGGAGCGGGAACTGAGCCCTCAGCTCGAGGAGCTCATTGAGTTTATGGTCGGTGGTCAGGACGGCAGTGAAAGCAAACACTGCAGCAGTAATGCCGCTAAAGATGAGGGCTACAGTGGCCAAGACGAGGATGAAGAAGAGGAGGAGGAAGGCGCAGTGCATGGTGTTCATACAGTGCATCAGGTGATGGAGCTTTGTGCCCGCAGACTGGCAAATCCAGTGCTGGCTCCCGAGCACTACCAGGCCGTGTGTCGAGCACTTTTTCTGGAGACTCTTGAGCTGCAGACCTTCCTAAGCAGGATAAGAGATGCCAAAGAGGTGACGAACCAACTTTCTTGTTGATGAATACATTTTTATGATGGCCGAGAGAGTTCAACGAACGGCGAATAGAAAAAAACACCTGCAAATGAAGAAAACACAGATATTTGATAACAAACACTGCAAAATACTCACAACTCAACCAAATACAAAACGCGCTGCAAATACACACCCTTACACTAAATAAAGAAACACTAGAAAACCTCACAACTCAAACAAAACAAGAAACGCACTTCAAACACTCACAACTCATCTAAATAAGTACTCACAACTCAACCTAATTACGAAACACACGGCAAATACTCTCAACTAAACCAAATAAAGAAACGCACCACAAATACTCACAACTGAATATAGGTACTCACAAATTAACCAAATAAATACAACTCAACTAAAGAAAGGAGGAACTGCAAATACTCCATGAAACTCAATGAAATAAGTACTCACCTAGTAAAGAGCTTGTATGAGAGTTTAAGATTCTGTTCTGATGAGTATCTGATGTTTTCCTGAAGATGCTGAAGAAGATCAGGACGGAGGATCCGCAGGAGGACAGTTCCACCGCTGAGCTCGACGCTCTTCAACACGCTGACTGGGTAAAATATTTACATACGTACTCATATCTGTGAGCCTGGATCACAAAAATGAGGGTCAAAATCATCAAATTTAACTGAGGGCGATCCAGTGACCAGAGAGCCATTAAAAAGTAAAAAGTCAGAAGAGATGGTACCTCATAAGAAAATACTCCTAGTTGCAGCAAAGAAGAACATTGCAATTAAATAGCTTCAGAGAAGGCCTCTGGCCAGTGAAGGAAATCTATGGGATGGAAAAATAACAATGATAGTTCTAAGCAATGCATGTTACTAATCAAGTATTTACAAAATATCTGCATGGAACATTATCTTTACTTAATATCCTAATGATTGTTGCCATAAAAGAAAAATGTATCATTTTACATAAAATGTAGTTATGGCTGCTGCAAATATACCTGTGCTACTTAAGACTGCTTTTGTGCTCCGGGGTCACATGTGTCTTTGTGATGTAACGGTGTATTGTTTGTGTGTTTGGTGACGTAGGCTCGGCTCTGGGTGCAGCTGATGAAGGAGCTGAGGCAGGGCGTGAAGCTGAAGAAGGTGGAGGAGCAGCCCTTTAACCCTCTGCCCACAGAGTTCAGCCTCACGCCATTTGAGATGCTCATGCAAGACATTCGCTCGCGCAAATATAAACTACGCAAAGTTGTGGTGAGTGCATTCTGACTACCCTCACTCATGCTAAAAGCACAGAGGGTGCTGTAGTAAGCACATGTTGAGTGGTTTATCTCCCACTTAATCTCGTCCTAACCCGCTAATATGTCTGAGATTATGGCTTTAGAAAGACTTTTCAGCTGATGCAGCATGAGAGTGATTAACCATTGTCTTAATATTTGATAATAACTATATCATAACTCTTTGTCTCTTTCTGCAGGTGGATGGAAACATACCCACGTGTGTGAAACAAAATGCTCATGAGCTGATCTTAGACTTTATCAGATCAAGACCACCTCTCAAACCAGTGAGTTCCTCTGAACTACTCTGCTGTAACACCAAATAAACGTACAGTACTCTACAGGATATGAATATAATCACTACAGTGCAGCCTTTATAATTTCTTGCGCCCTCAATTAAATGTTGATTTTAAAAACAACTTATCTGGGGTATGTTTCCCAAAAGAATCGTTGGCTAACTATGATCGTTAGTTCCATTGAGCTCTATTGGTAACCACGGAACTTGCGACCATGGTTGCTTTTGGGAAACGCACCCCAGGTGGGTTGATCACATTCTAATTGCTTTAAATGTTAAAGGGGTCATACAAAAGTTAATATGATTCTTTAGGATCTTAACGGAAAGTTTGTAATAGATTGCTTTAAAATTTCTCAAAGAAAGTGTAAAAAACGCAAATTTTAGCCTGTCATAAGCTGCTCTTTAGAAATCACTCTGTTCACACTGTTCTGTGTACTTCCCCTTTAAATCTTCACGAGCTCCGCTGACTCCGCCCCTCTTTTCCGAGGCGCTCTCGGAGGATCTTTTTTTTAGCCGTATTCATAGTGAAACTTGCTAATCAGCACAACAACAGAATTTCTAGTTGGCAGGTTTTAAGAGTGTCCTGATGCCTGCAGGTGTCCGAGCGCAGCCTGCCTCCTCCTCCTCAGCGGGAGCAAACGCTCCACGACCGAGTCCTGGCCGAGATCAGACAAGATCACAAACTCAGACCCGTGGAGCCGTCCGGTTCAAAGAGAAGTGCGTTACACACTACAGCTGTTCACCTCTGGTGTATTCGACTATTTACCGTGTTTTGTCACTCTCCAGCGTTTGGCTCCTTACCGTGTCTGGCACACACCTGCCAGTGTGACATCAAATCCACTTCCTGTATTGACCTGTCAATCACAGGAGCGGGGTGCCGCCACCCATCTCGCATACGTGTTCTCCTGAAAGCTCCAACACTGGCAGAAATGGAGGAGATGGGTATATTTGAGGTGAGAGATTTCAGAGCAGTGTTTTTCATTGGAAAACTTTACTCCACTACTTTCAAAGCATAATATTGTACTTTTTGCTGCATGTTTCAGATTAATTATTAATTCAATAAATTGCCTTCCTACGTACTAAAAGTAGTAAAAGTAATTTAAAGATTTACTTGAGTACGATAAAGTACTACATTTTTACAAACTTCAGCTTAAAAAAAAATACATAACTTACATAAAAAATAACAAACTAAAGCAAATATTCTGAATGACTTTCCTAATCCTACCCAATATGCTTTTTGATCACTATAAAAAGCAGCAAATTAGGACTTTACTGAGGCAGAAGTCGTGGTTAATGGTTGGTTAATAATGAAAATTGGAACATTTAATTTTTTTTTTTAAATAGTACGTTTAAATATGCAAATTAAGCATTATTTCATGAAATATGTGCTAATTTGCATACAATTCTAGAACAAAAAACTAAACATTGGATGAAGTCAGTTTTTTTTTTTACAGAGGACGTTTTGGGTATCTCATGTAGTTGCTCCATAATTTAGAAATGACCCAGAGCAGACAGAGAACAATACATTTTGACAGTTTTTTGGGGGAATAAAATGTTGTATATTATCAAGCAAATTATATATGAACAAATCCCTCATACCTTCAGGGTATAGACAGGGATTAAAGCTAAAGATGTACAGTACTACTGAAGTGGAGAAAACAGCCTTTAAAATATGTATTGTAATTAAAATCTATTGAAACAAATAGATAAAGTGCTACAAAAGAAACACTTAACAATGTCTTTTGGATGTTTTGTTTTCCACTAGTCTGAAAAAAATGCTTTATAAAAAGCCAAAATCTCAAACTTGGCAGGTGCATGAAAAAACCGGGTTAGTGTCTCCCCTTAAAGTGTGTTTTGAATTGAAATGATTGGCTCCGTGTTGCTGGCTCAGGATGAGGACTCTCCAGACGGCATGGATATCAGACGAGTGGAGAGCTCTCCTACGCCTCTGAAGAGAGATCGCTCCTTCTCCGAACATGACCTAGATGAGCTCAGAGGGGAAGTGATGTCAGAATCACCGCTGCTCACAGGTGTCGGTCCCCTGAGAGGAGAGAGACCCCGGTCACACACGCTAACGGGCGTCGGACCCCCACACATTTATCAAGGTCCGCAGTTCTGTTGTTGAACCATCAGTGAACAAACTGATTTGCTAAAATGAAGTGGTAGTTGCAAAGCTTAAAACCATTGCTACCTTTAGGTAGTTACTCCTTAGACACAGAATATTACAAACTCCAATTTTAAATGCATTTCAAGTAGGTTTTGCATTTTCAGAGCTGACACGAGGCGAAAAAGCACGCATTATATCATCTCGTTTTCGGTTTTTA
The DNA here is from genome assembly GCA_032361065.1 of Enteromius trimaculatus. NCBI lineage: Eukaryota > Metazoa > Chordata > Actinopteri > Cypriniformes > Cyprinidae > Enteromius > Enteromius trimaculatus. The sequence goes on along the minus strand of JAUMHP010000084.1, from coordinate 14,659,214 downwards.
GGTCAATTCCTGTCATGGCAGAGCAACAGACTTTTAAAGACATGTTTAACTTACAAAGCTGCATGAAGTGTTTTTTGCACTTAAAGCACATAAACCATGTACAGCTGGCAGTCTGCTCATTGACTCGCCAATGCACATTACACAAATACTTATGCAAATCTGAAAAAAAAAAAAAAAAGGTTTGAAACGAGTTACCCAAAAGTCAAATTTGTTGCTATTATTTCTGTGGAGAAGTAAACTTAAATATTATATCTTACATATTATATGACAAGTAGATGTGAACAGATTGAGATTCTGATCACAAAGTCATATAGTCTATGTTCACAAAGCCATGCCACACCATTACTTTCTTTGATTTTATTTATCATCCATTTCAAATAATGCCAAACTGCAGATCCGGTGGGTGCTTCTGCTGTTCGAGTGACATCTGTCAATAATTATGTGGCAAGTGAAGATATAGTTTGTAAGACATTAAAAAAAACCTGATCCTGGACCGCAGTCATAATCTGGATGCTGAGGGTGCAAAAGATATATAAATATTGAGAAAAATGTGTCCTTAACAATGCATATAACTAATCAAAAATTAAGATTTAATTGATATTTATTGTAGGAAATTTAGAATAATATCTTCATGGAACGTGATCTTTACTTAATAAAATGACTTTTGTCATAGAAGAGAAATGTCTCATTTTGACCCGTATTTAGCTACTGCTACAAACATACGAGTTCAAGACCTTGAAACCAAGCTCTTGGTGGATTAAATTATCTGGCCAGGTGTGTATTTAATGTGCGTATTGTCAGTAGACTTGTGCTTTTAAGGGATTGATAAATAAAGCAAATTCAGTTTTGCAGTGTCAACACTAGATGGAACTCTGAAACCGGTCAAAGTGAATACAAGAGTCTTCTGAACGACCGAACCGAGATGCCTGATGGTCCTTCTCTCTTCTTTCTCAACGGTGTTCTTCGTGTCCAGCCTCGCTCCCGGTGTTTGGCAGGGTGTCCTCGTCTGCATGTCACTCCCTGAGCTCCGCTGACAGACGCTGTGAAGGTGCTGCGTCTGACAGACTCTCCAGACATCAGTGGATGGTCAGTGCTGTTAGTGTTTTCTATCTGTCACCACAGTTTCTTAAATTGATGCTACGTTTGACAAAAGTGACCATAAGTGGCCTGCAGTACTGTGAACCAGGATCTGAGTGGTCTTTGTCTTCCTCACAAACAGGAGGAGTTCAGTCATCCCGTGGACAGTCTGGCCTTAACCGTGGATGAAGTCATCAATGTTCGGCGGATACTCGTCAAGGCTGAGATGGAGAAATACATGCAGAACAAAGAGCTTTATAACAATCTAAAGAAAGGCAAGGTGTGAATATCTGTACGGATCACATGCCGAGTCAGACAAGCCGAACACAAACAAACAGTGTTCGTTCTTGTTTTGTAGATATGCTGCTGCTGTCGGGTGAAGTTTCCACTGTTTTCATGGCCGTCCACGTGCCTCCTGTGTAAAAGGTCTCGCTTTCATTTTCGTAAATATTTCGTGCATTATGGGATATTAAGATTGTTCACTCACTTCGATCATCACGGTTAATGTGCGTTTGTCTCTCTCTTTTAGGTCTGTCTGTAGCTCTTGTAGTGCAAAGGTACTAAATGTTTATTTCATTGAGCTCAGCAGTAGCAGCAGATGCTTCTAGGTCGCTGCTTAACAATGTTTCAGTGTTTAGTTTCGAAATGATGTCACTTTACAACCTCGTCCAGCCACATACAAACACAAACTCCAGAAACAGTGCACTAGTGCTTTTCCGTGTTGACATCTGCAGTTTGCTGCCATTAATTAACAGATAGATTCAATCCAATGTACAATAAAGTTGGATTTGACTCACAGCCTTACACGCCAGTAACAAATGATAAGGGGAAACCTATTCCTTCCAAAAATGAACGTGTTTATTTATTTAGCTAACTATGCATTGGTTGTAAGGTTGTCTGCATTCACTTTTTTTTTTTACCCATCTGCTTTAAATGAATTTATTACACACTGCGGTTTTTACAGTAGAAGCAATGTCACAAACTCAAAACAGAAAAGTGAGTCTGCTGTATTTTTTCTCTTTAACAGATGAAAATTCCGTACAAAAAGATGGCACACATTCCCGTGTACACTGTGGGATTTCACAGCAGTGCGAAGAGTCACAAGAGTGAAGTCTATAAGTGAGTGAATATATGCTGTGTGTCTACAGCCGCATTCCACAGCCACAAATTAGCTCGGAAATTACATTAGTAACAGAGTCACAGCTTTGAAGTTACCAATAACATTTTCCCGACCTCAACAAAACGGCAGAAGCTGCAGTTGACATCAGACTGTTGCTCAAAGGTGCCCTATACATTTCTTACATTACTACGTCTTGTTTCTTGTTTTGATGAACTTTTGAACTGAATCTTTATAGCAATGCTTTACAGTTGCACTGAATTAGTTTGATAACTGATGAGCCTAGGGACGTTCACACAGTGACTGAACTAAATCAAATCAACTCTGAATCAGATCGAGCTGAACAGAGACACTGCTGTCTTTAGAGCACAGCTCAAATTGAATTAATTTAATAGTTGAGGAATTTTGCAGCGCTGTTATTTTCCTGTTTAAAAATGCTTGGATATAAAGTGCATCATATGATGGTCTGCCTGAATACTCAACTCTCATTGGCTGGCACTAAAACTCTTGAATGCAGTTCCAAGTCTGTCTAATTACTGTTCTATTTTGATGCACTGCTTTAATTGATGCTCACAGAGAGAGAGGAAGGAAGAAAGGGAGAACGAGATACACTGTTAAACAAATACTTGTAAAGCCTCCATGCGATATTTTTTGAAGGGTGTAATATTTAAATGAGGGTGTAATATTTAATTTCCAATAAAAATACACACCTGTGCCAAAATGTATGCAGCAGGCATTAAAGCATTAGTTCACCCAAAAATGAAAATTAGGCTGTGTTTGTATGTGTCTTTCTTCTTCAGACGGCTCTAATTTGAGTAATATTAATAATTGGCCTCGCACTTCTAAGCTCTATCATCACAGTAGGTGGGTGTTTCTCTTGAACAGTCTAAAACATGTTAAATAAAGTGAGGACAAACGTAATAAAACATCCCTCACCTGGCTCAGGGGGTGAATAAAGGCCTCCTATATATCCGTATTTCAAATGTAATAAACACTTTTCTCTCACTGCTCGGCGGATGTCATAGGATGAATGGTCGTGCACGTACTTGCCTTACTTTAGCACAGGAAAACCAGTCTCTTCTTGGCTTATATGGAAATCCCCCATCAATTTTCTTTACAAATTCTCATTTTGTGCTATTAATTCATAACTGATTTTTTTTTTTTTTTTTTTTGTCTTTATTGCACATTGTTTTGTGCTCGTTACTAATCACACAATGCAATGAGAGTTATGTCATCCGCTGGGACTGCTTCCTCATGACAATCAGCAGAAGTAAGAAAAAGTGTTTATTGCTTTTAAAGAAATGGCTCTTTATTTTACAAAAACACGTGGATTTGCTACAAGAGGCCTTTATGCAATGATAAAGCTTAGAAGTGCCAGGACCATTTTAATATGACTCAGATTGGATTTGTCTGAAAGAACACCTCCATGCACCAAGGATGCTTAGAAGGTGAGTAAAACACTAAGACCCAAAACACAGGAAAAAACGTTGCACAAGGGTTAAACGCTGGCATTTGACCAGTGTATAAGTGGGATAATGCATGGCTTTGCGTCTGGTGGTTTTTCACGTCCTCATTTAATGCACTTCTGTCCGTGCGCACATTAGACCTTACAGTCAACTGAAGTGCTGGCATTATACATAATGCTAAAAGCCTTTCCGTTTGTCTGCAGGTCTCTGTGCTCTCTCTCCAGACACTCGGTGGAGGAAGAGTTTCCTCACCTGTACGCCGCAGGCTGCAACCTGAGAGATGTGTGCTCGGACTGCACTAAGTTTGTGGCCGATGTCATTTCCTCCAGTCGCCGAAGCTTGGACATCATCAACAACACACCCACACGCAATAAAAGGACGACCTCGACACATCCACATCCCACATCCCAGCCACATGCTTTCTGTAGGATGAGTAAATGAATGTATCAGCTCCACCTCACACACTCTACACAAACTCTGCAGGCTTCCAGATGGCAGGCAGCGGTTTGCCAGTGTTGAGGATAGAGATGTGGATCACATGTGAACATCACCCCTCCTGCACTATGTACATATATATATATATTAAGGGACGCAATGCTTGAAGGCTAATGACGAAAGACAATCCTTTTGCATCTTTTCTTAGATTTTAGCTTGAGTATAATGGTATATAACTGGGCCAGGACTGTCCATGCTTCCGAGACATCCTTATAAATGCATATTTCTCATATCTAATAGCAAATGTATTTTTATGCTTTGGGATTTGGCTCTATTTAGGACCATAGGGTGACGTAATTAGCTTGGGACTGAGTCAGGCTGGTTTGTGAACGTGAAGGTCAGAAAGAAGCAGATAATAGTATCTTAATGAAGTGGCCTTCTGATGCACATTTAACTCACTCTTGTTTTGTAAAGATCTGCAAATCTGCAATAAAACCAATGCCACAAAATGATTGTTCTCTCCAGTATGTGATGTTTCCACAAAAGGGGCCAAATGTGAATGCCATACAGCTATTGTGATAATATATATATGATGTTTCCCCAAAAAGACTATATGGAAATAGATATACATATATTAAATGTACCTGCCAAGAACATCTCTGGAAAATCTTTTACACCTAAATTAAAAAAGAAAATGTATTTTGCATGAAGAAAATTAAATACTCTTATGATGAAGTTGACTAACCTGCACACAATCGCAAGTAATGAAAAGCTTTTGCATAAATAAGGTAAAAATCTGTACATGGGCTTTATTTTAAAAGCTAAGGTGACCCGTTTTGAGTATGAGTGACACTTCAGAGCAAATAAGAGGAGTCAACATTGTTTGCGGTGAGTCAATATTATTTACAGCTGACACATATGTGCTGTATTGTTTTACCAAACATTTGACTTTCATTCAAAGTCAACATTCAATTACTTTAAAAATGGACAGTAATCGTGATGGTGGTTTTGCCTATAATCAACTGTTTGTACTGAACATTGGTGTATATTATCATTCATAAATCTAATCTAAGAGATTAGATTTGTATCTAATTAATTATCAAAGAGAGAAGCATTCTTTCCAGCAAAGGTAAAATGCAAGTGGTGAAATCACTGCACAGCCTGGAGTGGCTCCTTGGCTTTTTTTTTCTCGTTTTTTTTTTGTGGGAGGGAAGAAAATAGTTTTAATTCCCGCCCATCTCATGAATAATTAAGTAGATACAAATCTTACGGTTATCTCCGCCGTCCGACCTGAGGAGGATGATTTAAATTTTATAGTTTTTATCGTGCAGTGATCACAGATTCATGCCGCTGCAGAAATACAATTAAAATATTTTTGACTTCTTGAACCAATATAAAATCTGTTCCTGCTCCTTCCTCTGGGGAAATGCGCGCGAGTGGGTGTGTCGAGCGAGTTTAAACTTTACGATGAGTTAAAGTTTAATCATGGCCGTGTGGACCCGCGCGGAAAAACAGGGTCATCTGGACCTTCTGCTGAGCGACCGCTGGGTTCGGGTCACCGCGGAGCTCACGCGGGACACGCTCACCCTGACGGCGGAGGGTGAACCGAGCGGGCCCGCGGGATACTCGGAACACAGCTCTCATTTAAGAAACGGCGTTTCTGATGGCAATGAACAGAACCGAGATGTGTATCAGAGCCGCGGGCAGTACGACGGTCAACGGGTCAACGGGTCCGACTCGGAGTCCAGCGGTTATTGTGACCCGGATGGCGTTCGGAGGGTTCGGATAGTTAAGCAGGAGTCCGGTGGACTGGGCATCAGTATTAAAGGTGGACGGGAGAACCGTATGCCCATCCTCATATCGAAGATCTTCCCCGGTTTAGCGGCGGATCAGAGTAGAGCCCTGCGGGTCGGCGACGCGATCCTGTCAGTCAACAGCAGCGACCTCCGCGACGCCACCCACGACGCGGCGGTGCAGGCGCTGAAGAAGGCCGGGAAGGAGGTGACGCTGGAGGGTAAGTTGATCACTCGAGCCGCGGGGATTCAGCAGGCCAGAACGGAGCGCTCAACTTCAACTAAACAAAGTTTGTGTAATCGATAATGACAGAAAGGTCAGAACTTTTAGTTTGCCACTATAAAGCGAGACTGAATAGGATTTGTAATGCACTTTAGTTATTGTTTTGTTGAGTTTAGATTTGTTTCATGTTTTATACAGAAGTTACTTTGACATTTGCACTTTTGAATATAATTGAGGTTTATAAATATGATACATTGACATTTTGTAAGGCCTGATCCGTTCCCAGTTAACAAAATACCACCCACTTTTCTTTCTTTCTTGATTGAGAGTTTAGTATTGACACACTACTTTCGATTCACAAGCTCCTGACTCAACAACACTTAATCCTTATTAAACATTTAATATGGCAGTAAATAAGTATTTAAGAGCAATAAATGATTTCAGGAGAGGGTCAAGGCAAACATAAACAAAACGCACTCTGTTTAAGGGAGTACTAAATAACCTAACCGGTTAAAAAAAAAAGGAGAAATAAACAACAAAGGCTTTGTTCAACAACATTACTAACTGAATACAGAGCAGTGAAGTAAGCAAGTTTCTTCTCATGAATAATGTGGACTGATCAAGACATCGCTCCAAGTGCCTCAATGCTATCACAGCTCCTTTAAAACACCCCAACACTTATATAATTAATCTGCTTGCAGAAGGAGTGCTATACACAGAGCCGTAATTCACTGACAAGCTATGCAAGATCATATTCATAATCAAAGGTGATTCGTCTTGCAATTATGAACCTGTAGACAAGCTTGTTTGTTCTGTAGCTAGTAGTAAAACGAACAGTTTGAGCTGCGGTGGCTGCACTGATCTGTAACACCACGTCTTAATCCATCTTCATTGTTTGGATTCGAGTCTCCTGCGTCGTGATCAGAGATCTGCCGGCTGACGTTTAGATATATGGAGCAGAGTCTCTTGGGGTTGGCTCTGTTCGCACATACAGTATCCTCCGTGGCACCGGCCTAATTAAAACGAGAGCCAAAACTGTTTGATGGTCCTGATAAAGATCTCTAATGAGTTCTTTAAATGGCTCAGAAATGATCCCATGATGTGGCACAGTCTTCCACTAGAGAACTGCCGAGATGTATGCTTTATAAAGCACTCGCTTCAGTTTCTGGTGAATGATTGTTATCAGATGCGTGTAGGTTCTCAAGATGCTGTGTGAAGCAGCAATGAGTGATTACATCGGTCATGTAGGGTGAAGCTAATAAGAACAGGATGCTGGTACAGACCACAATTCTTCTGAAAGTGTAATGGAAAGCAATCCTTCCAGCCAGAATAATTGGCAGCTTGCAGAATAGACATAACAACTCTTGAAACATAAAATGTTAAGTTGATCTTACTGTACTTTGCGCACTGAATTCCTGTCTCTCGCAAATTCTCTCATCATAAACAGTGTGCAGTGTCAGTATAAGAGATGCAGTAATCATACAGTGCATAAACTTGTGCTCGACAAGCCGGTGATGATGTATATATAATTTGCTTTTTTTTTGTAGCTGCTGTTTGAATAACTGTAAGCTTTAAAATTGGTAAATTACAATGTTTTTGTTACATTCTTATAACATTAAATACAAATTCAGTCATGCTGCAAATGTTAAAACATTTGACTGGACCTTAAGCTCCAAGTCTGTCTCTCTCTTACACACACACACACACAGATTCTTGGTGTGAATAATTTTTTTCCTAATGTTGAATGCTCCGTTCGGTTGTATATGTTGTGTGCAGTGAAGTACATCAGGGAGGTGTCTCCACTCTTCAAGAAGTCCTCTGTGGGTGCGGATCTGCCTTGGGATGGTCGTCTTCAGTCCCCAAACCTCAGCAGCAGCGATGAGTCTCCCAGGAGCAGCGTAAGCCGTGACCGGAAGGTCATCCCGCTCAAAATGAGCTTCATCAGCCGTAACCTCACCATGCCTGACCTGGAAAACAGGTGTGTTTGTCATGATATTATAATTATAACATTATCTGCCCAAAACGTGGGATGTCTGGGCCGATCGGAATCTCAACTGAGCTGTCATGAGACGGAGGTGTATGGCGGCAAATCTATGGCATAAATAAGCGAGCGCACCACTGATGCTGGGACGCGCGGTAAATCATATCCGCGAGAGGAGAACAGAGCTACACGCGAGGAAACGGGAGCCTGCGAGCTCATTTGTTTTTGATTTATTTTGTCTTTATTTAATGTATTGTTCAGAGTAGATCTTTTTCAGATACTTTATGGACTTGTGATTACACTAACACTCAGGCTGCTGGAGCTTCACTCTCCGGACGGCCAGCACACGGTGGTGCTGCGGTGTAAAGACGGAGCTTCAGCTCACTCCTGGTTCACAGCCATTCACACAAATGTTGCTGCACTACTGCCACAGACGATGGACCACATCAACTCTTTCTTGAGCAACCCCAGCGGCAACACACACTGTACACTCAAACACATCGGCTGGCTAGCAGAGCAGGTACCACACACACACACACGCTTGCATTTGTGGTTTATACGCCTGTCCATAGTCGCAATGTTTTTTTATACTGAACAAACTATGTGCTATTGCTCTAAACCTACCCCCTACAGGCAGTTTTTCAGTTTTATATGTTCATCAGGTCTTTTCTCAAGTCTTTTGTTTTACGGGGACACAGGAAGTGTCCTCATAAACCATGTTTATGTTGTAATACCCATGTCATTATACACATAAACCACAAAAACTAGAGCGATTCTTGTCATCAGTTCTCTAAACATCCCTCATCACACTGTCTGAAGTGTTCAATCAAAACTATAGGTTTATTCAAAGTCTTTCAGAGTAATAGTTTTCTCCTTAAGTGCACTTTAAGTTTATGTCAATTTCCTGCTGTAAGTACATCAACATTTTTGTGCAGCTGGAGCTGGATGGTGGGCGGCATCAGTACAGACGAGTGGTCATGGTGCTCACAGAGAAGGACCTCCTGCTCTTCCAGTCGGTGCCGTGGACCTATGAGAGCTGGACGTCTCCTCTCCTGACTCACCCGCTGCTGGCCACACGGTCAGACCCTTGCTCTAGCAAAGCCTGATGCACTGTGAGAGTGGCTCTGCTCTGTCTTCAGTCTTTGTTTCTGCCTGCAGGCTGGTTCACTCGGGCAGTGTCCGCAGCTCTCCGGCTCTGGGGGGAGATCTGGTGTTCGCCACACGCACCGGCACGGGCCGGGGCATCGAGTCTCACGTGTTTCGTGTGGAGACGCACTGGGATCTGTCCACATGGACACGCGCGCTGGTGCAGGGTGGACATCTGGCTGCTGAGCTCATCAAAGAGGTCTCCATAGGTGTGTGTGTGTGTGAAAACAAAAAAACATTTCTGATCAGGCCTGTCTGAGCAACCCTGGCTATAATGTAGGTTCATAGAAGCGTGTGTTTGGGTAGTTTTAAACTCACCCTAGCTGTTCTCTAAATTCACGTTACAGATCTTATGGTGAACAATATGTGTATATTTTTTTATGTTTATAACTTTTTTTTTTCTATTTCATTCATGGTCACGCATGCAGGACTTCTGCAATCATGTAACCTGCTTAAATCCTGCCCCTGCAAGCTTTCAGTCGGAGCATATTCATAAACCTGTAACCCTGGGGCATAAAACAAGTCATAAGTGTACATTTTTCAAAACTCGCATGAAAGCTGAATAAATACCACATACCACTCAAATTAGAAGTTTTTTTTTATTATCATTATCAAAAGCTAAGCGTAACGCAATAGCTTTGAACCTACCTGTCTTACCTGTAATTTCCCAGTTTAACACCAGCTAGCATGTGTTAATCTCTTCAGTTCTGTAGTCTTATAACTGTGGGAAAAAAAGTCTTTTTATCTCTGTGTGGTGTGTAATAATAGGAAACATTGACTTCCGTGTCAAGCCACCTTTATTTTAAACAGGACTAGCAATACAGATTGTCGAAGCACTATCACAGAGTGTCAATAATGTATAATGACGAGATTAATAACTTAAACACTTCATTATTGAGATCAGAGACGTCATTGCCAGCTTGGTTCAGTTTGAATAATATCTGTGCAATCAAATTGACGGCAGTCACTGGAAATGAAGTGTCCCCAACTGAGCAAGCCAGAGGTGACATCGGCAAAGAACTGAGGAAAAAAAATACTTTGGGAGAAACCGGTTTTTAAGAAAGAGTTGACTTCTGATGGCTGACGTCTGTCTGTGCTCCTCAGGCTGCGTGTTGAACAGACAAGACGTGCGTCTGATCTTGCATTATGACCGAGGCTTCACTGTAAAGCGGGAGTCTGGCGATTCCATGCTCTTCCACTTTCCCTACGAGCGGCTCAAGATGTCTGCAGACGACGGAGTCAGGAACCTCTACCTGGACTTCGGTGCTCCAGAGGGAGAGATGGTATGTGAGAGATATGTTATGTAATCAACAGTCAAATTGGTTCCCTGTATGCCCCGTGACAAATTATGGGGGTAACTACACCGTAAACACCACAGTGAAAAATAAATGCATATAAATGTATTTGAAATGAATTAATTTCATGCTAAGAATACTGCAGATACGTTTTCGTATTTATTTTCTTTATAAAATGCCTTGCAATTGTACTTTTAATACACTAAACGAGTCTATTTTCGAATTGGAAGCATAAATCTTGTCTCTGTCTCTCCCGCAGGTGTTTGAGCTTCACTCGGGGCCGAAGCCTGTGGTCTTTGTGCTTCACTCGTTTCTCTCTGCCAAGCTGGCTCGTTTGGGACTACTGACGTAGAATCTACTGCAAACGATGGAGGTTCACTTTTCTTTTTTTAACTGACGGCTAGTATTTTACTCGAGCAGTGTTTTCATAGTTGACTTCTCTTCTAGCCAACGACATTTGTTGTGTGAGCGTGTGGCTTTCTAAAGCAGGAAACCATCCCAGTTTCCTCTGATCAGGAACACCAGCTGTGCCTTCCCGTCTAGAGCCAACGAGCTTTCATAGTCATTTTCGGGCTTAAGCTTTGCAAAGTAACCAAAATAAGCGTATTATTCTTGTATTATCTATGTTGTTTGTGTCTCGCGTAACTCGCCTGTATTTATATGCATCGCATGGCAAAGACTGTTACGTCTGTGTTATAATCTGAAGAAATACGAAAACGAAGCTTTAAATACACGACTGACCAAAAAATATAAAGTATTAAAAAAATATAAAGTATAGGAATACTTGTTATTTTATCCATTCCCTACATCTCGTTTTTCCACATTTATTTCCACATTATCTTCTCCAGGCCTTGATTTTTATTTTTTGGTTTTGCTGTAGTGCATTAATGCTTCTTAATCCGCATTAGATGCGTGTTATTCCTTATTACAAGCTTCCCGCTGTCATAAAAACCTGGAAATATCAGGAAATCTTAAAGTTCTGTTTTTCAGGCTTGGAAATGTGAAGGAAATGAATGAAAATAAAAAAAGTCCTATAGTCAATATATATTTTCCAGTTATATTTAGCTCTGAAGAACTTGTAACAATTGTACAATGTTGGTAAAATGGCTTTTAATAATCCTAATCCGGTTATCAGAAGTCTGAAATCTGTTGGTCATGAAATGTATGGGGACCATCGTGTTTTTAGCACTGATATGTGGTTTGTCAAGGTGTGTATGTTTTGTTTATCAGTATAATATCAGTATATATTCTTTATTAACGTTCTATATTTTTATGTAATGCAAACGGAGTTTGAGCACACAATATTAACCCATCACTTTGGTCACAGGTGTCGTAGTTCAGCAGACATATGCTGCATTAGACAACATGCACAATGGAGGCAGCATGCTCTAGTGTAATAGGAATATGACAATGTATGAAGGTTATGACATTTTAAATATAAGATGAACAGCATTTCCACATAACTTCTGCTCAAGCTTCAACAGAAGCCATATTGCTCTAACATCTTTATTTTAGCACAAGGCTCGCTCCACAAGTGAAATGCAAAAAAAACAATGTATCTGCACAAAGACCACACGTACCACCTCTTTGACGCTTTAAGTGCCCTTAAACTTTTATATTGTACATACTAATATAAAAAATGTTTCAAATCATAGGAAAACTAGAGTTTTTATTCATGTGGAAACCTTCCATTAAGTGTCCATTAAATGAAAGGTATGATGCTTTCGGCTGTATTTATTGATTATTCTTTGACTTTATTCTTTAGTGATCAGTCATAGTTTTGGATTTTATGTTCCGTCACATTGTTTCCATTCGCGTTATGAAATCAGACTGCTTATCGAGGACCCGATGCATTGTGCATTGTCTTAAATATGCAACGGTGTTAGTGCTGTCAAACGATTAATCGCATATGTGTGTGAGTCTGTACAAATATGTATGTGTGTATATAATATATACACACAGTCATGGCCAAAATTGTTGGATTTTTCCAGAAAATCAAGTATTTCTCACAGAAATAAAACAAAAAAAGGAAGGAAAAAGCAAATTTGACAACGTCACACAAAACTCCAAAACTGGGCAAAATTAATGGCACCCTTAACTTAATATTTGGTTGCACACCCTACATAACCATCAACAAGCTTCTTACACATCTCACCCGCTCTTCCTTTGCAAACTGCTCCAGGTCTCTCATATTGGAAGGGCGCCTTTTCCCAACAGCATTGTTTAGATCTCTCCACAGGTGTTCAATGGGATTTAGATCTGGACTCATTGCTGGCCACTTCAGAACTCTCCGGCGCTTTTTTCTTTTTGAAGTATGTTTGGGGTCATTGTCCCGCAGGAAGACCCAAGATCTGCTTTCTGACACTGGGCCCCTATACTGCGACCCAAAATCCTCAGATGTCATGATGCCTTGCACACAGTCAAGTCACCCAGTGCCAGAGGCAACCCCAAAACATCTTCGAACCTCCACCGTATTTGACTGTAGGTATTGTGAAAGGGTGCCAATAATTTTGTCCAGCGCGTTTTTGGAGTTTTGTGTGACATTGTCAAATTTTCTCTTTTCTCTCCTCCCTTTTTTTGGTTCAAATACGCACAAAGGGAATAACGTAGAAACATTTCTGTGTGTGTGTATACATGCATATATACATAATGTGTATATACACACATACGCATGTATATATTTTAGAAAAATGTTTATATATTAAATGTTTAGCAATTTTATAAATATAAAATATGTTTTCAAAATATATACTGTATGTGTTTAAACAAAATGGAAGCGATTAATCTTTTAACAGCGCTTTTGAACACACCTGCCCAGGTTTACACAGGAGAGATGTTCGGAGCTGTCCTTTGCTTAATATTTGACATGACCAATGCTTTAGACACTGAATGTACTTTAGAAATTCCTAGATACATGCCTCTCTTTCATTATTTGTTCATCGTTTTTAGGTCATAGATTTGAGTTTGTTTTTGTTTTGTTTGTTTTTTTTTTAAGAGAAAAGTTTGAACCAAAGTTCACTTGTGGCAGCTTGCAGCATACAATCAAATGCAAATGTGTATGTACATGTATCAAAGCCTGTAACCTGAAAGCTATGCATTATGTCTTTATGTAAATGCCATATATAAATAAAATCATTAAAATCAAACGAGTGTCGTTATGTGTTCGTGTCGGTATGGAACTAATGCGTTGATCTTTTGTTTCCGGAGGACAGTACGGGAGTGAGGGTTAGCGACTTCCGTTTCTGTGTTCACTTAACTGTCACATATGAACCTTCATTACGATATTTATATTGGCGTTCTCATTATTTAACTGACAATTTAAATATAACATAAACCGTATTAATAGGACACTGCAGTGAAAGCGCTGGCGCGTGAGATGAAATGACAACGTCAACACTGCAGGTGAGTTTACATTAGCATTAGCTTTAGCTCCTTTCTTTAACCATGTTATAACTAGTCTTTAGCTAAACAAATCAACTGTAGCGACTTGTAGTGTATAATCCGCGCACGCCAGGAGCGTTTAGCGGTGTAAACGTGATCTCAGAAATCAGCGGAGAATAACTGTCTTTGACAAGCAACCATGTAAACAAACCTCACTTTCAGTTTATATTCGTTTGATCTGAGACACTGCGAAGTAACTGTTACAGGACTAACGTTAAACGACCATTTTTCAGAGAGGTCAGTCGAAGTGTACGTGTTTCCTGCTTCCATGAAGTCATTTTTGAACGGCTGCTGTATTTTTGTAACGTTACCTGTTAGGCCTGTTTGTCTGAAATCACCTAAAAAATGAAGTTGAGTTGAGTCGACGGGGAATGAGCACATCATATATGAGTCTGTCGTTTTAGAAAGCGATTGAGCTGGTCACTAAAGCCACAGAGGAGGACAAGGCCAAGAACTATGAGGAGGCGCTGAGACTCTACCAGCATGCTGTGGAGTATTTCCTGCACGCCATCAAATGTGAGTCAACTACATCTGCTGAAATTAAAACGGAAACGTGGATGCTGGCTTTGTGTTGCAATTCACTGCAAACTCTTACTCAAGAGTCATGAACAATGTCCCTGTCAGTCGTTTATGGGGGTTTAATTGTTTTATGAACGTTTGATCACATGTACTTATGTTTGACATGCAATACACCTTTGCTTCTTTGTTTCTCAGATGAAGCGCACAGTGACAAGGCGAAGGAGAGCATCCGTGGGAAGTGTATGCAGTATCTGGACAGAGCCGAGAAACTCAAAGAGTACTTGAAAAACAAGGACAAACAGGGCAAGAAGCCCGTGAAGGAGACGCAGAGCAATGACAAGTATGGTTTCAGCTCTTATTTGTTCTGCTGAATGGTGTCGATGAATAAAGCCCATTGCTAACCTGTGTGTGTGTGTGCACAGAAGTGACAGTGACAGCGAAGGAGAAAATCCTGAAAAAAAGAAGCTCCAGGAGCACCTGATGGGTGAGTCTGTGTGACTTAGGTGTTTTTATTGAGTCGGTGCTAAGGAGCACACAGCTGGCGTGTTGTGAGTCTGTGATGAAGAGGTGTGCTGATGTGTTCAGGTGCGATCGTGATGGAGAAGCCCAATGTGAGGTGGAGTGATGTGGCCGGCCTGGAGGGGGCAAAAGAAGCCCTGAAAGAAGCTGTCATTCTGCCCATCAAGTTCCCGCACCTGTTCACAGGTCAGCCATTATAACACCTCATACTCATTACTGCGTAGAAACGACTTACTTTTATTGCTCAGAGGAGTTAGTTCTTGCAGGGCATTTTGATACACACACATTCTGAAAGACTGAGGTCTGTGTGTGTGCTGTGATGCAGGCAAGCGCACTCCATGGAGGGGCATTCTTCTGTTCGGGCCCCCCGGCACAGGTAAGTCTTACCTGGCCAAAGCTGTGGCCACCGAGGCCAACAACTCCACCTTTTTCTCCGTGTCTTCCTCGGACCTCATGTCTAAATGGCTCGGCGAGAGCGAGAAGTGAGTTTTTGCTCCGTTTGCTGTCTGTGGGTCCGCGTGAGCTGCAGGCCTCGCTGAACTTCTGTTCTTGAATTGTTCTCCAGACTGGTGAAGAATCTGTTTGACCTGGCTCGCCAGCACAAGCCGTCCATCATATTCATAGATGAGGTGGACTCGCTCTGTGGATCCAGGAATGAGAACGAGAGCGAAGCGGCTCGCCGGATCAAGACAGAGTTCCTGGTGCAGATGCAGGGTGAGAAACTATGCTTATCTGCACTTTCATACACGAGCCCTTAATGTCTTTCTGGATCTGTTTTTTTTTTTAAATAATATGTCAATCAATCCCAACCCTACGAGTAAGTACATGTAGTTATTTAATATTACTTTTGGGGCGGTCGTGTCCTAATGCTTAGAGAGTGGGAGGTTGTTTGTGTGGTGTGTTTGTTAACTTCTTACTTCTGAGCTTGTGTCCACTTAAACCAATCATTAAGTTGGCTTGAGAAAGCCAACTTACTGATGTAGTACTTAAACTTATTATTATTATTATTCTTCTGAGACTAAAATTTCTAAACGCTTACTCCTCCTAGAGCTTTAACTACAGACTAGTCACATGCTAATCATGCTAGCAACATGCTAGTAACTTGCTAATCATGCTAGCAACATGCTAGTCACATGCTAATCATGCTAGCAACATGCTAGTAACTTGCTAATCATGCTAGCAACTTGGTAGTAACATGCTAATCATGCTAGCAGCATGCTAGTAACTTGCTAATCATGCTAGAAACATGCTTGTCACATGCTAATCATGCTAGAAACATGCTAGCAACATGCTAGTCACATGCTAATCATGCTAGAAACATGCTAGTCACATGCTAATCATGCTAGAAACATGCTAGCAACTTGGTAGTAACATGCTAATCATGCTAGAAACATGCTAGTCACATGCTAGCAACATGATTGTCACATGCTAATCATGCTAGAAGCATGCTAGCAACATGCTAGTAACTTGCTAATCAGATACATAGTTACTATAACAGTAAGTGCGTACTATTAAAATGAAGCGTAACCAAAAACGAATGCAGGGCTTCCTCACAAGCTCTTCTGTCGGGTGAGTGTCTGATGGTTTGTGGGTGTCTGTCTTCCGCAGGTGTTGGGAATAACAATGATGGGATATTAGTTCTCGGTGCTACTAACATTCCTTGGGTGCTAGACGCTGCTATTCGCAGAAGGTCAGTTTGAGAAATGCTTCCAAATAGAGAAGAGCGCTCATGTTTTGAACTCAAGTAATCTTCCCGCCGGTCGGTGCAGGTTTGAGAAGCGCATCTACATCCCTCTCCCCGAGGAGCCGGCCAGATCCGCCATGTTTCGTCTTCATCTGGGAAACACGCCTCACAGTCTGACCGAGGCAGACCTGCGTCAGCTGGCCCGTAAGACAGACGGATACTCCGGAGCCGACATCAGCATCATAGTGCGGGACGCTCTCATGCAGCCGGTCAGGAAAGTGCAGTCCGCCACGCACTTCAAAAAGGTAACCAATCGGTGATGCTTAAATGGCTCCCTTATGTATTGATGTCACAAGTTGACATATACTAACAATGAAAAATAGCATGTATTAATCTTATTTATCACGCGGCTCTCTGGAATGCTTGATTCTGATTGGTCAGTTGAGACATTTGCAGTTTCGTTCTTTTCAAATAATAACCGCTCCAAAGTAATGACGCATAGCCGGTACTACTTACATGTTTAAAATCCCTCCGCGCCAACAAAGATTACCGTTTGGCGCCATCTTGTGACAAACACTGGACAACATAAGGTGCAATTTAATACTTGTAAATAACTAAAATGCATCCGTTATTTTATATTCATATGTAGATGTTATAAATTGTCTTACTAACGTTTGAACGTTAGTCACGTGGTACTATATCGTTTCGCGGAAAGATGAAAATGTTAATTTAAAACAAATAAGCCAATAAAATGTTTCAAATTCATATTCATGTCCAGTTTTTTTCCTTATGTGGTAAGAAGCCGTGTAATAATCGTATTATATGGCTAAATTTATTGCCGTATAATATGCTATACATTTATTTAATATTATATTATTTAATATTATAAATAAATGTATAATTATTACATAATGCTATGTTAATTCTTTACCGAAACATTAAAATCAGAAGTTATTTCTGTTTATATTGAAAGTTAGCTGAGCTAACTGGACTAACAATCAACAGTTGTATTTTACCAACAATAACAATGAATGTATTATATACAGAAATGCATATACTGTAGCTTCATAAATACTTTATAATTTTTTTGGTATTTATTGTAAACCAATGAAACCTTAGACTTACAAAAAAATGCGTGGCGGAAATGTTACGCCCCTTACCATATTTGGAAACTCACAGCGTCTCCACGACAACAACACTACAGGGAGGATCAAACTTCTCTTCGTGTGAGTATTACGCAAATCTTCCCACGCTGTGACATCGATTCGTGGGGCATGTTTGAATAAGACGTTTTAGGAAGAGGTGGACAAGTCTTAACTTTTATGAAGTATATCTCTTTGGATATTTTGCAACTGTATGGATCTTATATGAGCACAAACCATTAAATCTTCATAGAGCTAGAGCGAGCGAGTTGAACGCTTGTTTCTGTGTTCGGTCAGGTGCGCGGCCCGTCTCGCGGTAACAGCTCCATGATGGTGGATGACCTCCTGACCCCGTGCTCCCCCGGCGACCCGGATGCCATAGAGATGACCTGGATGGATGTTCCTGGTGATAAACTGCTGGAGCCCATAGTGTGCATGGTAAGATCAGCCACATTTAGCTAGTCTGGTCTGCTTGGCATAATAGAATATATACTTCTGATGGTGGATCTACGCTGACTTCACTGTGTGTGTGTGTGTGTGTGTGTGTGTGTGTGTGTCAGTCGGATATGCTGCGCTCTCTGGCTACCACACGACCCACCGTCAACACAGAAGACCTGCTGAAGGTGAAGAAGTTCACAGAGGATTTTGGACAGGAGGGCTGAAGCACGACACACTAACTCAACCGGGACTATCTAGTCTAAACTAACCCGCAGCCCGAGCCAACACTACACCACATCACAGCAGCGGACTGGAGAGAGCATGACGCTTGCTGTAAATCGTTTTATGTTTACATAATCACATTTGTTGAAGTATTCATTTTATGTTGGCCCTTTATTCTGAACCGACCAACAACATTAGAGCTCTCGCCGATGAGTATTTATGTTAATTTATTCTGTTTTTGAGCGCGGAGCAGTTTGAGCTTCATCAGTATCTTTTGTGTCCAGCTTAGTCTCGCAGCACTTTACTGTATAAATGTGTTCTGGGCGAATCTCTCAAAGATGTGTCTGGGTCACGCTGAACCTCAGAATTAAACAGCAGAAATATATATTTGAAAAGAAGATGAAGCCTGTAATTGAGATTTGCTGTCTGCAAAAAAATAGGCTTGATGTTCTTTATTCATATTTTGGGTAAAGAAAACCAGTCTGTTTTAAAAACTATGACCTGGCCGTGTGTTTGACAGACTCACCCATCAACATTTGCACTTGTTTAAAAGTCAAGCAGATGTGTTGTAATAATGAAGTGTTACGGCTGTCATTCATTTCGAAGGGTAACATTAACCTGATCTGATAAAAAAAAAAAAGACTTTTAAAAGAGTTTGTGCAGCTGTATTTACTTCTGTGTCTCGGTCTGAAGCAGCGTTTCTGTAACGTTATAGCAGAGGATAGTTTTCTCTGAATGGAAGCTGGCATTCCTTTTGAGAAGGGCAACGCTGTGAAGACAATGTAGCTGTCACAGACTTGTGTAGGCTTATCCTTCCTCTGGCCAAGGGCACTTGGGAGAAAGACAAAGCTCAAGCAAATGAAATCTATTATATACACACAGAGCAACGTGAGCAGTCTTAATGTCAGAATCGACACTGTGTACTATATTAGGCGTTTTCTTTCAGTATAGCACATAGGGACGTTTATTTTAACCGCTCATAGGCTGCTTCACTCGCGTTCCAGTATTCCAGGAGCAGCTGCATGCTTTCTTCCGAGGATATGCTCCTTTGACTTGCCTAAACAAAATCTTTACATATAAAACAGTTGAAGCGTGTCACAATGTGAGATGAAATGTTTGACCTCCATAAATGTGAGCTGTTAGATGGACATCAACAGAAGCTGAAGCGCTCTTCAGGACATTTCGCTTGCAGATGATTTAAATTACTATATTAAAACAGAATTAATTAGGCTAATTAAACTAACGAATCGTTATAGTTTAAACCCATCTCTATTTGGCGTGTAAACACTAATGAATTCATAATTAATGACATGGCTGGTTCAGTATAAATTAGGGCACTGCTGCCAATATCCACATAATCTCGCAAAATCCCTTTTCTAACATTAGAAACAAGGATACAAGGAAAGTCGCTTTCTGTCGTCTCCTTTCGTACAGCACAAAAATGAACCGAAACTCTACATACTAGGCTACATGCTGCAGTTTTTCTTTTGTTCTTTCAGTTTTGGTTATTGATTTAAGGTCATCTGAATCCTGTTTGCTAGTTTTTGTGAAATGAATCTGAAAAACATTAGTATTTTTAAAATAATCTTGTTGGTTAAGGGTTAATAATCGGTGAAGCGTCAATTGTTGGTTATACCTGTAACTGTGCAATGGAACATGAGTTTTTTTTTTTACAATCTGACTATCATTAGCCCTTTTATTTATTATTATTATTTTTGAGATTGCTCACGATAGATCAAAGTTAGTGATATCACATTGGCTGTTTGAATAACCATGGAAAGGAAACTTTATAGAAATATACATTTATGATTATTTTTATTAAATTGTAATCGCGTTCAATACAAATTCTGGCCCATTAAATGTTTTTTATTAGCCTACACGACACCATGTTTGTTCTTCACCCTCCGTCTATGGTACCTGTCCCAATATTAATCTTATGTGCCTCACAAGATCAGCTCAATCTCTCACTGATATTGTTTCTGCGCTAAATGTTTTTTTCGTTAATAGAAAACATAGTTACATGAAACGTATCTCAGAGGACGACTGTGTTTAATCTGAGGATCCAGTCAGAAGCCGGTTCATCACTCATTCTATACCATTGGTTCAATAACAAATTTTCCCATGAAGACCTATAACCCTTGCGTCCTCACAACTAACACAAACCTGGTATTCAAGGATGTCAGGAACATAACGCATAAAATCTATATCAAATCCTGTAACTGGAGTCGACCTGTTGATTGCCTAAATAAATCAGATACTAAGCAGATCAAGCCCACGATCAACATTCAAAGGTGATTTTTTTTTTTTTTAATGTTAGGATTTATTTGAATTATTTACATGTATCTGATGTCTGCAAGACTGAACTTTAATTTGCACATATCTTCGAGTATATTCGGAGAGTCAAACACACATATGACATCAACAGGCCGCAGGAGGTCATACTTTGCTTCTTTTGGACTGGTTTTCTGTCACAGATCCTCCTCGCTTGTTTCTGTGGTGAGGAAATGTGGGCATCAGCTCCGGTTCACAAGCTGTAGAGTGAAACAGTCAGAAAATCAGCGTCTCATGTGTGCCATTACAGAGAAGAGTTTAAAACTAATGAAGAAAACAAGCCTGTACTTACGCAAGGGCTTCTCCTTAAAGTAGGAACTATCTAAACAATCTTTTGCTGTGGCTCTGGAAGACATGTCATCATCACTTTATTAAACTCAACCAGCATGGGGTGCATTTGACAAATATATTCAGCTTTAACAATAGAATCTATGGCCATTCGCACTTATTTTAAAGGAGGATTAACATGCATTGCAACATCTGCACCTCAGTATTGTAGTACTAGACTATCATAAAACAGTATGCAAATTTCAATAAGGACCAAAATCAGAATGATTGGCTGATGCCGAACAAACTGCCAAAAGCTGAACACGTCTTTTTGTGTGTGTTTTTGACATTTTTTAACCACTGCATAAATTTAATATCCAAAATGCACTTTTTACTGTTTTGTCTTGCTTTTCAAAGAAAGCAAAGATTTAATTAAAACAAAAATGGCTAAATATTTACCTAACACTGGGCAATTCCAGTAGACATAATACAAAGCAAACAAAGTTAGTAAAATTATATTTTTAAATTTTTTGAGACCCCTTTCTTGAATCAGGCATAATGTTTACTGTACAAATAAATAAAGCCTTGCTGAACAGAAGAGTATGGTTTTAAAACATTAGATCCCAATTTAAATACACTTTTGAGCCATGGTATCTATTATTATGATAATCAGAAGACAGCAGATTTATAAATGATTATTAAGATGTTCGTCACAAATGTTACTAAACAGCTGATGTCACCGTTTGAGCTCAGATCTTGAGCCATGAACACATGCAATTCATGAATGAGTTAGAAAACAAACAATCAGGAAATTAATGTTCATCCCACGTCAGGATTTCACCCATCATCTGTCTCTCGCTCTCAGATTCAGGTCTTTCTTCAACACTTTTAAATGCATTATTTATATATATTCCCTAAATCTTAAACAGATTCCACCTTATTGGGACAATATAACATTTAAATGACATTTAATGTAACATTTGCAATACATTAAAAACCGAATAAGCCGAACTGTGCCGGTGTTGTACCTGCGCTGTGGGTTGTACATGAAGAGCAGGTTGAGCAGTCTCAAACCAGCTTCTGATAACCAGGTGAACTTGTTCTTTAAGTTATTGTAGGGCTGTTTCCTCAGACTGTACTGGCCGACCAGCGGCAGGCGCGAGAAGCCCTACAGGTCACAAAAGACTCATCAGACCTTCTCTCTAAACACAAGACAACAGTTTTCACTTCAGCATTTGACTCTACAGCTGAGCTCGTACCGGCCAGATGCTCTCATTCGGTGTCCCCAACAGCTGCACGATCAAATCCACCTGCTGGATCTCCGAGGCTCCGGGCAGAAGAGGCTTGTGGGCTAGAAGCTCAGCAAAGATACAGCCCACGGCCCTGCATTAGGAGAACATGTTTCTGTGATGTATCCATGTCTCACTAAACCGATGACAGAGGATCTACAACCAAGGCTTTAAAGTAACATACAATCAATTTAGTGTAGTGCAAACTTGCTATCTATCTTTAATGTGTCACTCTCCACAAAAGTGATCATTTATGTGGAGATATAGAAAATCTAGAGGCTTCCCAAAGCTTCATTTTCAAGCAGCACTGTATAAAAACAAATATTAGTGCTAATTGCATCCAATTAATCAATTGCATTTTTGTTTACATAATATTTGTGTTTACTGTGTCTACTTATTATGTACGACGGAGCTTTAGTGACACACACACAAAAAAAAAAAAAATCTAAAACTACGAGAATAAAGTCGTAATGTTACGAGATTAAAGTCGAAATACTACGAGAATAA